>CAJNJA010005541.1:0-17621 GCA_905231915.1 Symbiodinium necroappetens
TAGGGCTTTGGGTTCAGGGATTAGGGTTTAGGGAAGTTAGGGTTTAGCTGCCCCAAGCTCAGGGGGTTCCTAGACAGGTGCTGAGGCCTGAACGTACCTTTTGTCGGGACCCCTCTTTAAGGCCTAAGTATACTATTATGCATGTACATGGGCGCCTACATGAAGGGGGGCTAAGCTAAAGCTTGAGGTGGGGGGCTAAGGTTGAAAGTTTCGGGCTTGGAACGAAAGTCAGGAGTTCGAAGCTCTAAACTTTCAGACCCTACACCATGCATCCGCAATTCCCAAGCCATAACCCCTGAAGTCTTCTGCATGAGAAGCGTATGTTGGTTTCGAGCTTCTGGAACAGATTCGGTTTGGTGAAGTTACCGGGCATTCTCAATCCACAGCAGACGTAGCTCTTCGGCTCGTTGATGAGTCAGGATGTCGACATGTTAGGATTGTGCTTGAGATCTCTTGCGCAGGGAAAAGCCAGAAACTGAAAGCCCGATTTCCGTAACTCCATAAACCCTAAACCCTAAGCCCCTAAACCCTAAACCCGTAACTGCATAAACCCTAAACTCTAAACCCCTAAACCCTAAACCCGTAAGTGCATAAACCCTAAACCTTTGATCCCTAGAAGAAGGACTACTCGAAGGAGGGGCTCCTACAGTCTCGAATCATGGTCTCTTAGGGTTTAGGATTTAGGGTTTCGGGTTTCTGGAGAATTTCGGGTTAGGGGGTTATGGGTTTGTTAGCTACCGTCGAGTTTCGATCCCTAAACATTGCTTTCCGAAGCCTACGCCCGAAGAGCCCGATACCTTTGAAGAGCCCGATACATCTTAAGCGAGCACAGGAAGATACCTTAGATCATGATCACAAGTCCCCGATGGCCAGTAGCTATAACTGACTTAAGGCATCATCGTTGACAGAGGCATGTTGGGCTCTCGGGGTGTATGCCGCTGCTCTGCTATACCCGCCCCCCCGGCAGCACGAGCAACAAAGTCGGTCTGTGAAGCATGCACATCAGACCGCAAACCATCAAACCTCAGCCTTAAGCCCGAAATTTAAGCCCTGAGCCCTAAACCTGAAAGCGCAAACACTAAGTCTGAAACCTTCCAGCCCTGCCTTGGCCTTCCACACACACGCAGTTTCAACAGGAGCTGGTCCAGGAGTTCTTCCAGCTGCGGCTTAAGCTCGGACCTTACGTGGGATCTTGTTGTTTGCTGCATTCCCTAAACCCAAAAACCCCAGACATTAAAATCAAATCCTAAACCTTAAACCCTAAACCCTAGCTTTGCGGTTCCCCTTAAATCCCGGAGCCCCCTAAAACCCGAAAACTTTACCCTAAACCCCTAAGCTTCGACCTTAAATCCCCGGAAGCAACTCCGTGGTTCTTAGTAGGGAATGGGGGGAATGGATCCCAATGATAGCCCCTTTTAAGGTCCCCTCCTAGCAGTCCCCCAAAACCTATTCCTCCATTCCCTACTAAGAACCATTTCAGTCGACTCCGGGCCCCTGGGTATAGATTTTATTATACTCTAGGTCTAAATGATACACTTATCTTATTAGGGTTTAGGCGGTATAGGTGTATATTATAACTAAGATAAATAATGCCCTTCTCCTATAGGTGTATATTTATAACTAAGATATAGTTCTATCATAGGGGCCCCCGGGGTGTGAGAGCCAAGCTCAACGCTGTGAGACCCGGTGCTCTGCTTGCACAGCAGGGTGTAGGATTTTAGGGTTTTGGGTTTAGGGTGTAGGATTTAGGGTCTAGGGTTTAAGGTTTAGGGTTTAAGGTTTAGGGCAGGGGTTTAGGTTTTAGGGGTTTAGGGTTTAAGGTTTAGGGGTTTAGGTTGAAGGTTTAGGGGCTAGGGTTTAGGGTTAGGGTTTAGGGTTTAGGGTGTAGGGCCGTAAAGGGTTTGGGGTCATGCCGCACGGGCAGGCAGCAACAAAAGAATAAGATCACCAACAAGACTGTAGCCAAAGCGCCGATGCGACTGATACCTGCACTGGCAAAAGCCTAAGCAGCCAACATGATATGGCGATGAAAGCGAGGCTTGGAACACTGCCCCCCCATAAACGCTAGTCCCGGGAGAGAAGCTCCCTCTCCTTGGTCGTTGCATGGCAACTTTAACCATTCATCCGTATCCTTTGGGGTCATTTGGCGGGGTTTAGGGTTTAGGGTTTTTTGCCTAAGCCCTGCAAGGTTATATAAGCTGCGAGCCTGAAACAGGACACACCTGAGCCCTAGCCCCACCAATCTCGCAAGAGCACTCAGGTACTACGTCAAGCGCAAGGACTATCACGTCGACAGGCTGGCTACTGATACGCCCTAAAAACCGTAAATTTTCAAGTATCATCCGTGCTTTTTCAGGGCTCTGAAGTCTGAACTCCACAAAGCGGAATATCATTCTATGAGTTTTAGGGTTTAGGATTTAGGGTTTCAGTGGCCCTTTTAGCGGTTTAATTTTCAGTAAGCTTTAAGGGTTTCGAACATCTTTATCACCGCCTTCTATACCATCCTCAGCTGCTTTGAGGGGATCTTGATGCACCGATGTATGCCCTATAAACCTAAACACCAGAGACTCTTGACTTTGTACGTTTAACTACTAAACCGGCACCCTGAATTGTGCACATCCAAGCAAACCCCATTAAACCCCAAACCCCCAAGCATGGACTGCATTGACGTCCTGAAGGTTGAAAAAGGAGAAGAACTTGATTGACGCGAAGGCAGGGCTTGTTATCTGCTTCGAACGCCCAACTGCTCCGCCTACGGGGCTTCACAAGGTCCCTTACTATAGGGTTTAAGGCTTAGCGTTTAGGGTGAGTACCAGCGGTATCACTCGCTTAATAAGGCCCCTATGTTATATGGTTTTTCAGACGTGTCTGTGGTTGTTTATCGTTCTTGTGGATTGTGTACGGCTCCCAAAGGGTTTGAAGACATCGTTCCATCAGGTTTCTGAAGGAACTGCGACTCCAAACCTCACCCTAAACCCTAAACCCACCCTAAGCCATGGCCCAAAAAAACCCTTGAACCCCGTAGAGTCTGAGCCCTATGCAGCCTGAGCCCTTCAAGCCTTCAACTCCCTAAGCAGGCAAGTACTTAATTAAGGACCCAAGAGTTTATGGGTTTCGGGTTTAGGGACTGGGGTTTAGGGATTGGGGTTTAGGGTTTAGGTTTTAGGGATTGGGGCTTGGGGTTTTCGGCGAGAACGCGTGTAGGTGAAGTTCATCGTGATGGTGATCAAAGGTGAGCTGGTCCGCACCTCGGGGTGTAGTCTTTGGGCCTTGCGCTTGCAGGCCTTCAAGACCTAGGTAATACAAGGGAGACCCCTTGGCAGGGACTCCCAATCAATTCGGGGTTTGGGGGGATTTAGGGTTTTGGCTCGGAGGTTGGGCTAAAACGTGGGGTGTGCATGATGAAGGCATTCATGCCCTACTTTCACGGTTAGGGTTTAGTTGTCGATGTCTTGTGCCTGGTAGGACATCATCAATCAACCAGAAACAGACTTAAGCTCTGTGTACGGGAGACGGCAACCGAACCACATCCGAATAGCTTCCTGAGCAACCGTTGTGTCCTTCACACCAACACCCTCCACCCTAATTCATGCCTCTAGACTGATTTCTTGTTAAAGGGTTTTGTTTAAGTTACCATAAGTGGGATCTATAGTATATAATATGGTTTCCTTGTTATGGTAACTGAACTTAAATCCCCTAACAAGAACCCAGTAGATGACGCTAGACCCTGGCTCCGTCCCCAGAAACCGAGTGCTAAGCTTCCCTTGCTAGGATCCTGGCTGACTCCGTCAGTACAATCTAGGCGCCTTAATAATTCAGCCAAGAATTAGAATAGGATTCCTGTAAAGGGATCGCTAAGCTAAGGGATCTATAATGGGGTTGTTGTGAAGTCAGTCTTCAGTTGGCCGTTCAGCGACGACCATGGGCTTACTACTGCAACAAGTTGCTTTCAACGGCAATTGCACCTAGGCTCTGCCTAGTTGGCCTGCCCAATGCAAGATAGTCCTAAACCCTAAAGCCTGAACCCTAAAGGCCTCCGGCCCGTCGTCAGCCTTCATGGCTCCACAGTGAACATCATTGTCCGAATTCAAGGGTCGGTTTTCGAAGTTAAGTGGAACTCAACCTATCCTGGAGCATTGGACTGGGAATTCTACAGGGTTCCATATCAGGGGCCTTATCAATTGGAATATGATATAATAATGAATTCCAACATAGCATTGATACTTATTAACCAGATATTCTGGGAGAGGCCAGTAGCCGAGTACTATCCACCGAGGTGCCCTAAACCCTGTGTTACACGCTGTAGTCCCCAAGCCGGAACGGAAAGAGCCCTGAAACCAAGGTCGTGGCGAAGCGAAAGCGAGACGACCTTATCGCAGAGCTGAAAAGCTCGGGGGCCCAGAATTCAGGTTATTGTTTTCCTTTGTGTTGTTTTGTGTTGTTTGTGTGCGTGCCTGTGAGGGGGAGCGGTGTAATAGTCAGTACCCAAAATGTCCTGTTAAATTATTATTCCGGCCCATACTGCTATAGAGTTACATGGCAGGTTAATACCCCCAAAACCCTAGTGGCCCTGGTGTCATCAGCCAGACTAATGTATTCTTTTGGATGAGGTTTTACAAGGGTTCACATTTCAGGACTGGCTGATGGTCGTTTAGAAGTTTAGACTTGCTCCGCCACCCGTTCCTCAAGGTGAAAGCCGACCGAGGGGGCTAGTAGAACACCCAACAGAACCCTACCAAGATGCTGTAAAAACCCTCGTAAGACGGCTAAAGCCGATTAAGCTCAGCAGTGGCAACTTTGCAATAACACCCCTACACTGCCCTGCCGGGATCCTCAAAGCCCTATAAAGCCCTTGACCCTGTCCAGTTCACTAGTGGATTCGGGAAGCCACAAACCCTACATTCAAGCCCCCTAAACCCCAAACTTGGCGTGCTTGTCGCTTGGATGGTCAGTAGACGTCTTGCATAAACCCCTAAAGCCCCTAAACCCCTAAAACCCCTAGACCCTTAAACCCCTCTACCCGAAAACCCAAGAAAGTAATGGATCCTTGGAGGTGCATGGGTAGTTATAAGCAGGGCTACCAATCTCCAAATATGGGTTATGACCATTACCTTAATCATAAGCACACTTTTAACTGCCCATAAATCCCTAAACTCCCTAAATCCTAAGGCCCTACAAGCCCCAATCCCTAAACCTTAAACCCTTAACTCCCTAAACCCTAAACCCTAAAAGCCCCAATCCCTAAACCTTAAACCCTTAACACCTAACCCTAAACCCTAAGCCCTAAACCCCTAAAAAAATCCGAAAGCTGCCCGACACAGCTCAGGTCTGGGCTTCAAGTGCTTCCTGGCCTGCTTGAGAGAAGCAGGGATTCCGGCTTCAGGATGAGAAGTTTTGGGTTTCAGGGTGTAGGGGTTTAGTGGCTTTAGGGTTTAGGGGTTTTAGGGTTTAGAGGTGTCGGGATTTAGGGTGGGTTTTTGGGGTGTCGGGTTTTTTTGGTTTAATGGTTTCGCGTTTAGATTGGGCCTTGCTTAGTAAGCGTGGGTGTGAATCTGTTGATTCAATACGAACTCTTGGAGGATGGGGCCAAGTATGCTTGCGTTTGCAGATTTTACCAGTTTGGTGCGTGCAGGGCTGTAAGCAATGTGGGCCCAAAGGGCTGTTTTCAGGCTTGGTGCTTCGGCCCTGAGGCAGTTGGAAAGTACTACTATAGTAGACGTTAGAGATGCTACCAGTAGTAGATTATGGCATATATGACATATCTATGTATGTATGTATGTATGTATGTATGTATGTATGTATGTATGTATGTATGTATGTAATGTATGTATGTAATGCATGTAATGTATGTAATGTATGTACTGTATGTACTGTATGTACTGTAGTGTGGTGTAGTGTAATGTAATGTAATGTAATGCACTGTAATGTATTGTAATGTAATGTAGTGTAGTGTAATGTGATGTAATGTATTGCAATGCAATATAATGTAATGTAATGTAACGTAATGTAATGTAATGCAATGCAATGTCACATTTTGTTGTGTTGGTTTGTTCGTGTGTTTGTTGTTGTTTGTTTTGGTTGTTTGTTTTTTTGTTTGCTTGTTTGTTTGTTAGTGTTTGTGTGTGTGTGTTTTTGTTAGTGTTTGTTTGTTGATTTGTTTGCCTGTTTGTTTGTTTGTTTTTTGTTTGTTTGTTTGTTTGTGTGTTTGTGATTGTTTGTTTGTGTGTGTGCTTGTTTGTTTGTTTGTTGTTTGTTTGTTTGTTTGTTTGTCTGTTTTCTTGTTTGTGTGTTTGTTTGTTTGTTTGTGTGTTTGTGTGTTTGTGTGTTTGTGTATATGTCTGTATGTATGTATGTATGTATGTACGTACGTAGGTAGGTAGGTAGGTAGGTAGGTATGTATGTATTATACATGTATGTATGTAGGTATGTATGTAACCATGTCTGTTTTTATTAACTATACAAGGGTACATTGCTATACATTCCATTCTACAGAATGGTCCAAATATCCCTTGCCTGGGACTTTGAGGCATCCCGGCTATCCTAAACCTCACACAGGACCCGAAGCCAATCCAAGAACTGCTTAGGGTTTAGGGTTTAGGGTTTAGGGTTAAACCTCACACAGGACCCGAAGCGGGTTTAGGGGACCAGCTCCATCTTTTCCTGTTCTTGTGTATATGATTAAGTATCTTCGTTGCCGTTCCCAGCACCACCAGTATCATCGTTGCTATGTTCGTCAGCTTTAGCATGGTGGTGATTTTACTAGAAGCTCTGAAATGCCCAAGTGCGATTATCATATGCCCCGTGGGTTCAGATACCAAATAACACAATCGGATTATACTCCCAAAGCGTGTCAAGCTACATATACGACTACATACACCTATGTACCTTCCTTTGCCCTCCGAGGCACCTCAGTATCCCCTCAACTCAAAGGCCTGAAGCGCTGGTGTCGTGGCCACCTTGCGACGCCAGGCCTTACAACGAGATCTTCGGCAAAACCCGGAGCGAGGAGGAGATGATTGTGTAAGCTTTGCTTGGGGTCTAGGTTTGTTTTTATGAATGACTTGGTTTAGGGGGGTAGGGCCGGGGTATGGCTCTTCATTGCATTTATACGAGTTCTTCGTTGAGAGGTTGAGAGTATGGGCTTTATGTTCAGGGTTTTGGTTGTTGGGTAAGGGCAACTTGGAACCCAGGCAACTATTCGTTGAATCCCCCCCCCCCCCGACACCCTGGTAGCCGGATGGCCTAAGCTTCGGATTGACTTACTGTACTTGTGTTTCTATACACAGTTCCTGCAATCGGTCTGTCGGTCTCCGAACTTGGAGTTGGTGGTTGCGGCATGAAAAAGCTGTGCCCTGGATCCTAAGCAGCTCGCCAACAGACCCTAAACCCTAAACCTCTAAACCCTAAACCCCTAAACCCTAAACCTCTAAAGACTTTCGAGGAGGAAGAGGGCAAGCCTGCTGCGGCACAGGCCATTGCTGCAGGATTTAGGGCGCTGCGGTTCGAGGGATGGCTTACAGGGTGCATGCCTTCGGGTTGATGATGTAATATGGGAGCTTAATACTTACCTATCCTATTTTGGGGGTTCCTTACAATATAATATACACCAAAACCCTCTTCTAATTATTTAGGCCCCCTTTTCTTAAGGCTTAGCAAGTTGCTACTCCAGAGTTTCGAGGTTCACATGATTGTTATATCTTATCCTATAGAATACGCCCCAAAACCCTATTCTAATTATTAAAGCCCGTTCAGATGTTGCAGCTTGAGTTTCGAGTCTTAGAGCGCTGAAAGACTTGGGGGTTTCCGTCTGCGTTTCCCGGCCCGTTTAGGGTTTAGGGTTTGGGGTTTTAGGGTTTAGGAAGTTTAGGGTTTGGGGTTTCAGGGTTTGGGGTTTGGGGATTTAAGGTTTAGGGTTTAGTTCCGGGCTTTTGGAATCGAAGCTTCAGAGTTCAGACGGCTACTGGGGAGGGTACTACAGGGTTTAGGGTTTGGGCGTTTAGGGCTGTAGGGTTGGAGGCGACTCGACCCCACAGCTTGTGATTCAAAGCTCACCGCCCAGGACGCAGGCTCCGAAGCTTGATGCATAGTTCTCAAAAGTGAACCTATGAGCCTGAAGCTTACATTCAACTTGTAACTCACTTGGGAGTGTATCGAGCCACGCGACAAGAAAGACCATAACAACACAAGGGCGTGGGTTTGAGTTTTTGCGTTATAACGAAGAGGAGCGTAGGTCTAGGTTTAGGGGGCTTGAAAAGTTAAGGGTTCAGGGTTTATGGCACTTCCGGCGCGTGCATGAACAACCATGTTGATTCGATGCAGGCCGTTTAGGCTTTATAGTAGTCGAAGTACATCAACTCGTCTGGCAGATACCGTGGCCAAAGAGGCTTACATGCGCAGGTCAGCCTCTCATAGATAACTCTTCCAGGGTCAGGGTTTAGGGTTCAGGCCTACCTGGGGCAATCTTTTGTTCTTTTGCAGACGACTTAGGGTTTAGGGTTTAGGATTTATAGGGTTTAGGGTCTAGGGTCTTCTGAAATATGCAGGGTTTCAACCCGAGGCGCGACCTCGAAGCGCTTAAAGTTTCAATCTCGCCAGAGCGGTGCCAAGCAACCCGAAACTGTTTAAACTCTGAAACCGAAGCCCCAAGCCTCTGATAGATCCCTTAAAGTACCCTTCAATAGATCCTTAAAAGAGCTCTTAATAAACAAAAACAAAAAGCCCTCATAGAACCCTTGCAGGTGCATGAAAAAAGGCAACCCCCCCCCCCCCCATAGCCAGGCCAAGGAGCCCAAATCGGGTTTCGACTACCTGCGCTTGCCTCAGATTCCGGCCATCGGTTCAGGTTGCTTTTAGGGTTTAGGGTTTCGGGCTTAGGGCGTATGAGCCCCTTAGGGATTGAGTTAAGGATTTCGGGTTTAGGGTTTTATGAGCTCCTTAGGATTTCACTGGCGGTTTTGGGGTTTAGGGTTTAGGGTCTACCCTGTACCACAAACTGCCATAAACCTCAATCCATGTACAACATAAAAGCCTAAACCCTTCAACCCTTCAGCCCCGAAACTCCCCACCCCATAGAATCTTAAAAACCCCGAAACCCTTTAGCTACATCCAAAGGACCTCATAAGCCTTAAACCCCAAACCCCAAACCCTGAAGTTAAATCCTAGGGACATCATGAGCGAGTTTAGGGTTTAGGGCTTAGGGTGTCGCAGTTGTCGTTGTTTATGGTTTTTGTTGATGACCTGACTAACCTTGGGCACCATGCTGCGGTGTAGAGCTGATCAACGGTTTAGGGTTTAGGGTTTAGGGTGTTCTTTGTGAGCTCCACAGGTGATTTTGCAAGCTCTTGAGGGTGTAGAGCGGGGGGGCTTTCGCATCTGGGGGAGTTCGGGCAAATTGGGCTTTGAGGCTCAGGGAGGAGAGGGCTTGTGAGTTAGGGTGTGGGGTTCCGTGCTGCCTGCCCCAAACCTTCAGCCCTACTGGGATAATGTTGTTCCGGAATCGGCGTGTGGAGTTTGAGGATTTTGGTTCCAAGATCAAGGTGAGAGGTTGCTTTCCGCAGGTGGGATGGGGCAGATATTCCGGGAACCGCCTCCGTTTCGAGCGTGTCGCATGCCCTGCTCCTGTACGCGCAGAGTGACAGTGTCGAAGCATGGAAGAAGGATGCAGAAAGTCTGCTTTGTGGTTGAGGGATATCGAGAGAGCGACAAGACCTTCAAGCCCTTCCCTCCCATCATCATAACTACCCCCTTGAACCCTAAGCCCAAACTACCCCATATCAGTCGAAACGGGATTTGGAGAGGCTTGGCATGCCTCTCTGGTCGCTCACCTACGAGCGTGTGGAAGACCTCAGGCATGCTTTGGGGCTCCGGGCCGGGGCTCTTTCTTTGTTGGCTTAGGGTTTAGGGTTTAGTTCCTTCGACTCCCGCAAACCTTTCAAAGCAGACATCGCAACAGTCTCTAAGTCTAAGTCGCTAGGCAGATATTTACAGGCTCCGGGACATGGAGCCCACCCCCCAACCCTTTCCGCGAAAGAAAGACACAGAAGAAATCAACAAGAGCTTGCACAAGAATGCCTAGCAACCATAACCGGGACCTAGAGCACATAGAACTTTGGGGAGGAAGAGCACCACAATAAATGCTGTAATTTCCGCTCGTACTTCCTTAGCATCTGGGTCATCACACTTATGAGCAGGATTCATGTTGGTTGGTCGGGATTGACTTGTTGCGCTTTTCTCACTCGTTGTCGGATGCTCAGGAATGTCGTAGGCATCGTCAAGCCACTGTGATTGGGAGTGCTCTTAGCAGTCTTAGCAGTGCTGTCACCTTTGCTTTGTCTGTTTCGTTCAACCCCCGCTGAAGTATCTGGTTCTAGTTATACTTACTCTTAGGTGCTCCATATTTGTACCTCTTCACTGATTTTGGCGTTTAGGGTGTATGGCCTTTGTTTAGGATTCCGGCGTTTTGGCGTGTAGGTTCTCAACCCCACAAACGCTAACAGCTCATAGCCCTCATAGCCCTAAGCCCCTAAGCACCTAAACAGCCCTCATCACCCCCACAAGCCCTAATAAGTCCTGACAAAGGGCTGCTTGAAGCTGCGCAGGAGGCAAGCCAAAGACAAGACGCAGGAGTTGACCGATCTCCAGAATACCACTCCGGAGGCACCTTTTAGATCGAATCCTGGATAGTTCTCTAAATTAGGGTTCCTTCTTTAGGGTTTCCTTAAGGGGATCTGTAAGGGTTTCTATGGGGATCTCCAGAATACCACTCCGGAGGCACCTTTTGTATCGAATCCTTAAGGAGCCTCATTCAGGTCTAGGGTTTAGGGTTTTGGGTTTTTGGGTTGGTTTAGCGTTTCGGGTTTCCTTTGCTGGGCTTAAGAGGATCTTATTTACGAATGTCTACTTCGAGATTTTAAGGGGCCAGCCTAGCTTAAGGAGCCCTTATTGAAACCTGAAGGGACTCCTACAGAACCCACATGATACTAATGAAGGAACCCCTGTAGAATGCAGGCAAGTTTTTACACCGGAAGTGCTTTCGAACTAGAAACCCAAGGCCTGGAGATGGAAGTTTTATCCCAGCCTAAACCCGAACTTCTAAGCCATCCCTAACCCCCCAAGGTGCCTACTCTATAGAGTACTGGAGCCCCTATGGCCCTAAAAAGAAGGTACCTGGAGGGTTAGGGCCTTATAAACCCTAAACCAGGCGCTCTGGGAGCGCGATCTGGATGCGATCGTGGTTGAGCTTGATCGCATGGACGCCGAGGAGGACATCCTAGGGCTTAGGGTTTAGGGTCAACTGGGTTTAATGCGGAAGCCTGATTATAAGACCTAGTAATACTACTTCTTCTTTAGGGCTCCTTCTTTTGCGGGTGTACGGGATTAAGGTAGGGTCAACTGAGATTTATTACGTTTGGTTTGGGGCCGGAGCTTGTCGCAGTGAACGATGGGAGAATGCACAAGCAAATATCACCCTACAGAATAACCAACAACGCGATACTAGCCCTCAGTTTGTCCTCCGTGACGACTGTCGATGGCTCTGCAACACAACCTAAAGCCTCAAGCCTATTCGCCTCAAATCCCAACTACTGGAAACCAGTCCCACTCCGACCCTAGATGGTACTGTTGATGATATAAGTCCTACCTTAACCTTACGGACCCTGAACTATGCGAACTATGGTATGCTCCTTATTAGTAACGGTAACGCAGGATCTACATCATCAGCCGTAGGACTTCTTACAGAAGGCGTTTCACACATTATGTATGGAGCTTCCAACTCCGGAATCCCACAAACCCTAAACCCTAAACCCTAAGCGTTGTCAAAAAAGACACCCGGAGCCTGCAGGACGAGGCCAAGAAAGAGGAGGGCCGACTCAGGCACAGCGGCCTTGTTTGTTTAGGGTTGAGGGTGTAGGGTGCGAGTTTGAAGGTTCATGCAGGGGTTTAGGGTTTAGAATCAGGGCGCAGGGCTTAGGGTCATAATTAAAGAAGCACGTTCAAGATAAGAACTTGACTGTGAGTTTTCAGTCAATGCATTATAACTCAGCATAAACATGTACGGAAAGGTATGGACATATACGTCGACATATATGTATGCAAACATGCATACTTACATACATACTTGCATACATACGTACATACGTACATGCATACATACATTCATTCATATGTACATGTGTACATACGTTCATACGTACTTACATAACCCTCAACTCTTAAATCCTAAGCCCTTGTCCAAGAACCCTAAGCCCCAAAGTTTCAAAGCCCAAAAGGCTCCACCCCCCCCCAAACTCCTACCCTAAACCCTAAACTCTAAACAACCCTAAACCCTTAACTAAACTCAAGCCCAACCCCAGGTCAGGAAAGCGCGCGCGACCGAAGGCCAAGGTTGGAATGACCCTCGTTTGGGGGAGGGGAGGTAGGGTTCAGGGTTAAGGGGTTCAGGGTTTAGGATTCAGGCTTCAGGGTTTAGGGTTTAGTATTAATAGGGAACAAAGTTGAGGCATGTCGGTTTTAGGTTTAACAGGTTTGGGGTTTAGGGTGAAGGGCAGGGGGGGGGGCTGAAGAGAGCGCTGAGTGCTTGGGGTGTTACATCGGGGTTTGGCCTCTAGCCATTTGGTGCTTCTTGGGTTGAGTTGGGGTGGTCATGTCCACCCCTCGGCAGTCGGGCTTCAGGAGTTTTGGTTACCCTAAACCCTAAACCCGAAAACCCTAAACTCCAAAGCCCTAAACCCTAAAACCCTAAACTCCAAAGCCCTAAACCCTAAACCCTAAGGATGGCTGTGTAGCTTTGGTGTCTTCGGGCTGTTGATACCTTTTTTGGGGGCCCTAAGGATCTCCGAGGTTTGGAGCCGACGAGTTTGGCAGGGGAGGAGGGCTATGAAGGGCACTTCCTAAACTTACTCAACTAAACCCGCTCTTTACAAAACCCTAATCCCCAAACCATTTTAACCCCAAGCCCTTTTAAGGCCTAAATCCCAAACTCTGAGATGAACCCTAAACCCTCAGCCCTAAACCCTAAGCCCTACACCCTAAACCCTCTCAACCCAAACCAAGCTCCCCCAAAAGAGCAAGGCGCCTGCGGCGCGTGGCCGCCGCAAGTCCGGATCCAAGGCCCCCGATTCGTAAAGCGTGTCTATCAAGGGTCCATATGGGGTTTACCCACAGGCTCCACTGTAGTTCCTTTTTGGGGTCACCTTATCGGATCCGGAACTACAATGGAGCCTATGGGTGAGGTTTGGGGGATTAGGGTTTAGGGGGTTCACGGCAAATTTTAGGGTTTACGTAGGGTCAAAAACAGGTCTTTGGGGGGCTTGGGCGCTTTTCGGATGCTGAGGATCTGCTTAAGGATGTGTAATAGGCGCTTTAGGCTACCCTAAACCCTAACCCAAACCCTAAACCCTAAACCCCCCCAATCCCCAAAGCACTCTGCTATCATGTGCAGGATTTTGCGTCTCTTTCTGTGACGACGAAGGATCAGGATGTATACCAGGCTTTGGCAATAATCCTAGGTAGTATTTGGGAGACCCCTTAGAAAGGGAACCTTTCTGAACCCTAGTTCTGGCTCTCTTAAAGGGGACCTTATTGAGAGGGTCTATGTCCCCAAGGGTCCCCCGAATCCTAACTCCTACATACTATTCGCGGAAGCCTATAGGGGAATGTTCAAGCCCTGAACCCCACACCGCTAGATCCCTAAACCTCTCAAGTTGAAACCTCATAAACCCGAAACCCTGAAGCCCTAAACCCGAAGCCTTTGCACCCCCAAAACCCCAAACCCTAAACTTGAAAGCCAACTCCTAAGCCCTAAGCCCCTAAGCCCTAAATCGTAAGCTTGAAAGCCTAAACCTCGAGGGCTGCGTGGGGTATCCCCTAAACCCTAAAGGCCCCAAACCCCTAAACCCGAAGCCTTATAACCCTTAATCCCCTAAACCCTATACCCTTAAACAAAAATCCTGAGCCCTAGACCCTAAACCCTAAGCCCTAAACCGTAAAGGCCCTAACCCTAAGCCCTAAACCCTAAAGGCCCTAAATCCTAAAGGCCCTGAGCCCTAAAGGCCCTAAACCCTAAGCCCTAAAGGCCCTAAACCCGAAAGGCCCTAAACCCTAAGCCTAAACCCTAAAAGTCCTAAACCCTAAACCCGAAAGGGCCTAAACCCTAAAGGCCCTAAACCCTTAAAAAGAATTCCTGAACCCCAAGCCCTAAACCCTCAAAAGAAATCCTGAACCCTCAGCCCCAAAACCCTTAACAACAATCCTGAACCCTAAGCCCTACAAACCCTTAAAGCAAATCCTGAACCCTAAAGGCCCCAAACCCCTAAACCTGAAGCCTTGTAACCCCTGATCCCCTAAACCCTGAACCCTAAACCCTAGACCCTAAACCCTAATAAAGGCCCTAAACCCTAAAAGCCCCAAACCCTGAGCCCTGAACCCTAAATCCCAAAGGCCCTAAACCCTACTGGCCCTAAACCCTAAACCCGTAGGAAAAATCCTGAACCCTAAACCCTAAACCCTTAAAAACAAATCCTGAACCCAAAACCCAAAACGCTTAAAACAAACCCTAAACCCGAAAGGCCCTAAACCCTGAGCCCTGAACCCTAAAGGCCCTAAACCCTTAGAAATCCTGAACCCTAAACCCTTAACACAGATCCTGAACAGCTAAACCCTAGACCCTAAACCCTAAAGGCCCTAAAGGCCTAAGCCCTAAAGGCCCTAAATCCTAAGCCCGAATCAAAGAAGCTTATACACCCTAAACCCAAAGCCCTGTTTAGGGCCAAATCCCCGTCAGGATGACGGAGGTGACGAGAATGAGCCGATGGAAGTCGACGATGACGACGACGATGAGGCCAGTTTTGGGTGTTTTTGGGCTTAAGGTTTAGGTTGTAGGGTTTATGTTTTGGGTTTTTTGGGCTTAAGGTTTCGGGTTGTAGGGTTTATGTTTTGTTTTTGTTTGGGCTTAAGGTTTGGGGTTATAGGGTTTAGGTGTTGGGTTTTTGGGGTTAAGGTTTTGGGGTTGTAGGCTTTAGGTTTTGGGTTTTGGGTGTTTTTGGGCTTAAGGTTTAGGGTTGTAGGGTTTAGGTTTGCCAATGAACCGGAACTGTCTCCGACATGCCGTCAGGGAGCCTAAGCCCTGGGGTAAGGGATAGGTTTCCTAGAGCCTCCATGTGGGTAGTTCCCTGAATTAGGGTCTCGTTTTAGGTCCCCAATATAGTACGGCACTCTTATAACAAGGTCCCTAAAAGGGACCCGAATTTAGAGAACCATCCAGAAACACTACTATTATGGAATTAGGGGCTCCCCAAATTCCAGAATAAGGATGGTCTTTTGGGGCCCAAGTCCACAATGGTAATCTATGTGGAGCCTCTGGGTTTTAGGGCTTATTAAGTTACAGTATCGAGGGGTCCGCAATTTAGTAGGTATTCCTCAACTATTAATGGGCTTCGGAGTCTCTGAGTGATAGAAACCCGGCGGACCGGTACCAAAGATCCTGAACACCTAAGGACGGCTTAGACTTTGGAGTTCAGGGTTTAGTGGGTTTAGGGTTTAGAGGGTTTGGGGTTTAGGGTTTAGTGGTTTAAAAGTCGGTATAGTGGGTTTAGGGTTTAGTACTTCGGGCTTGCAGGGTATAGGGCCAGAATCCGGTATGATCGAGAAAAATGCTGGGTGTTCTTCGGAAGCTGGCAGCGATTGTTGTAGGAAACTCTTCGGCTGGAAGTACTGCTCCCTCGCATCCCTAAGGTCTTCAGGACTGTTGGATATCAGGGTGGTCGCCACACGTAGCAAGGAGTACACCTAGTAGCATACCACCTACGGCTCGTGTCGGGCCCCCCGGCCAGAAGCCAATTTAAAACAGGCCGTGACTGCAAACCTCTCGAACGGACAACCCAAAGACCATAAGGGTAGTTTTCTAAATTAGGGTCCCTTTTAGGGTCCTTTATATAGGGGTGCCGTACTATATTGGGGACCTCAAAAAGGGACCCTGCTTTAGAGAACTACCCATAAACCATCAACCGTCCAATTTTCATCCTCAGCTGCGAAGCCCAACTACATCTCTGAACCTAGTAGATTACAATGAAGCTACAATGGATCCATGCCGGAAATCCATGCCGGAATCCCAGCAACCCGCACCCTGAACCGCAAAGCCCTAAAGCCCCCAAACCCTATACAAGCCCTGAACCTGAAGCATCCCTAAACCCCACTGTGCCCATAGGCTCCTAAGTAGTTCCTGTTTAGGGTTCATATTTAGAATCCTATAAGGTAATCCCAAAACGGAACTACTAAGGAGCCTATGGGTAAGCATCCCTAAACCCGACTGTAAACCTTAAGCCCGACGAGCCTCCTTGAGTTGAACTCGAGGTGGAGGCCGTGCCGGCCAAGAAGCCCAAGGGCGACGAGACCAGCCGCGATCTGAGAGACAGGTTTCGGGTTTAGGGTTTGGGGTTTCGGGTTTAGGGTTTAGGATTTAGGGTTGGGGGTTTAAGGTTTAGGGTTTGGGGTTTAGGGTTTAGAGTTATGAGTGCACAACTTGTACGTTGCGAGAGGGTGTCACGAAGGGCTCGCCAACAGGTTCCACATCATCATCCATTGCCAAACCCCAAAGCCCAAACCCTAGATTCCTAAACGACTAAATCCTAAACTCCTGTGGGACAGGCACCGTGGCTTTGCGCTCAGAGAGCTTGGGGCTTGCAAGAACGCCGAAGATCCGAAACCTACATCCGTAAAGCAAGAGCCTCACAGCTGTGAGCCTTGACCGATGTGCAACGGGTTCGACTGTACCTGAAACTACCGAATCCTGGCAGTGTCTATTGAAAACTGTGCTGCTCAAGGAATATGACCTCCACGAACGAGACCCAGACTTCGATGTGCTCCAAGCGTACAGTTCCCTAGGGGCAGCTGCAACAAAAAGTTCTAAACCCCAACCCCAAGGCTCAACAAGACCCAACAGCCCTGTATACTATGGTCTTCGGGCCCAAAAGCCATAGACTATGAGTCCTTAGAGCCTTAAGACAAGCCGAAGCCCTGAGCTCTAAACCCGATCCCAGGCGCATCACTCTTGGATCGACTCAAGGACTCCGTCCGTAAAGCCGCAGACCGGGAGCGTGACCTTAAGCCAACAGTGAGGGTTTTGGCTTAGGGTTTAGGGCTTAGGGTTTAGGGCTTAGGTTTAGAGCTTAGGTTTAGGGCTTAGGGCTTAGGGTTTAATTACTAATTACTGAAAACCCCTACACCCGCAAAACCCTGAGCCCTCAACACTAAAGACTGTTGTTGAAGCCGGTCATGGATGATTTGCAGGTTGTGTCCTATCTGCCCTATCCGTATACTGTACAGGTCACATATGTGGGAGCAGATACACACACACACACTCATATATATATATACATATTTATGTATGTATGTATGTATGTATGTATGTGTCTATGTATGTATGTATGCATGTATGTATGTATGTAGTTATGTATGTATGCATGTATGCATGCATGTGTGCATGTGTGCATGTGTGTATGTATGTATGCATGTATGTATGTATGTATGTATGTATGTATGTATGTATGTGTGTGCGTGTGCGTATGTATGTATGTATGTGTGTGCGTGTGCGTATGTATGTATGTATGTATGTATGTATGTATGTA
>CAJNJA010005542.1:9109-44734 GCA_905231915.1 Symbiodinium necroappetens
CTACCCCCCCCCCCCCACCCCTCACACCTCCCACCTCGCGCAACGGAGCTCGGAAGCAGCCTGAGTAAACCCCTACACACAAATTTAATCCCAAACGGTCACGCCCAAAACCCCCAGTCAGTTCCTGTAGCCAGTGCTTGTCTCTGGTTACCTGACTGCTTAGACATTAACCGCCTTCTTATCCAATGAGCAGCTGCAGAAATTCTTGGTGAACCCTGTTGTTATACACAAGATGGGACTGTGACGGACACAGCCGGTGAGTAGCGCCCTAAACCCCGAACCCTAAACCTTAAACCACTAAACCCCAAACCCTGAGGGTATCAGGGCAAAGATGCCCAGACTTGCAGTCTGAGGTCTCATGAGCTCACAAAAGCTGCAGATGCCATTAAGAGCCGAACTACTAACTTAACATAGTACGTTGCTGAGTTTAAGGGTACAGCACCCAGTTTTTCGGCTTCGGGTTCAAGAAGCAATAAGCCAGTATGTAGATACTGGGCTCCAAGTGTTATTAACGCAAAATTCCTGAATTTCTGCAAGCAGCCTGGGCTTTTCAAATTTTCGTGAGGCCGGTGTCTATTTGCCAAGGCTCGCTTTGCTAGCAGCCTCTGCAGCCCTCAGCGCAGATGCAACCTGACTACATTTAGGGTTTAGGGTTTAGGGCGACTACAGCTCGGATCATGTGCGCACCTTGCACACAAGGACATAAACGTGCAAACTAAACGAGCGATGGTATAACAAATTAGTTCCTGGCGCCGCGACCCTAAACCCTGCCCAGGAGTGTAAGCCGAGCCAGGCCTAGCCCCAGGAAGGGTGGGACTTCAGGGCTGAGGGTTTTAGGGTTTAGGGTTTAGGGTTTAGGGTCTATAGGGTTTAGGGTTGAGGGTTGAGGGTTCAGGGCCGAGGGGTTTAGGGTTGAGGGTTTAGGGTTGAGGGTTCAGGGCTTAGGGTTTAGGGTTGAGGGTTTAGGGACTTCCAAACCGACTGTGGAATTTCGCTCAAGTCAGCAACACGCTCAAATCACAAGGCCAGAACCGAATCTTAGGTCTGAAAGCAAAAGTCGCAACATCCATGGCCAAGAACACAACACCTGCAGCCAACACTCGAACTTGCATGAATGATGCTCGAGATTTTGACAGATGTTGGCTGCTGAACAGCAACTTGTTTTACTGTCTGCTGCTACTATTCTTGCTCTTCTGAACATGATGATGACTGCTACTCATACTATTGCCAGGAGGGTCCAGGTTCAGTACTGTACTGTTGTAGAAGTAGGTTCCGACAATCATAACAATGACTGGTTTGGGGGACCTAATTCCATAATGGTACTTTTGTATGCACCCTCTGGGTTATGCTAGCTAGCTGCGTGCTTATGTGACTCTCCGACGAAGCAGGCTTGGACCCATGCACAGGAAAGAAATGGCGAGGCAGAACCCCGGTTGGCCACGGCCTTTACGCAACGGATCGTAGGGCATACGGTGTTAAACGGGTATTTGCTTTAGGCTTTGGGGGCCTAGGTCGCTAACGCTTTAGAGCAGCAAGGCCTGTAGGGTTCATGGGACCTCGTACCAGCCCCAGCAATTTTCTGTCATGATACATCATGGAATCCATTGTGTGAGCATAATAGTTATCTTGCTTTAAAGAGGAAGATTACGTTAACTCAAACTAACTGAGCAATAGGAGACGTGACGTGAACTTGACACTGTTGACCCGCTTGCTAAGCGCCTGTCTGCAAAGTTGAGCTTCTCAAGGCATGAGGGCATGTAGGAGGAAAGGCTTCGTAACGACGGTCATCCCGCAGACACGGAGGCCGGAAAGATGTGGAGCTGCAAGTGAACTTGCGAGCTAAAGCATGCACTTTGAGCCGTCTCATGTCTTGCAAAGGATGGCCCAGCTACTGAAAGGATACGCTAACACGATTCATCATGCAGCCTCTAGAACCCGTAGACGGGACCTTCGACCTGGCTCGGTCGCTGACGTGCTTCGGGCAGGGAAGGGTCTTGAGGGTGCAAGGTCTAGCGTGAAGTCAGTAGGGGCCTGACTTGGACTGTAAGAATAGGGCCTCTGCAATGCTTTCAGGGTTGAGGCTTTGCTTTAGGGTGTCCAAATGATACAAAGCCAGATTGTGGGGCACAAGATCTTTTGGCTTAGCCTTGTTGTGACAAGCTTTGGAATGTAAATCCTGAGCACGTGCTGGCCGAACCTCCTGAACCTCCAAAATAGCCAAGCTTTCCAATTTCTACAAGCGGCTGGCTTACATCCATCTCGAATCCCTCAGCCCACCAGCCTGAACCCAAAATCTTAGCTCTCCAGCGATACACTTGCAAACATGCCACGAAAAATCACAACAAATCGTGAAAAAGGCCGTAACCCAAAGGCTCACAATAGCCCAGAAGCCTCGTATAGTAGGAACTTTGGGCCCAAATGCCTTAAAATAGGAGTCCTTGGAGCCTTAGCATGGTATAAACCCTCAGAAACCTCCTCTGACACCTCCAGGGCTGGTATCAAGGCATGAGGGTTTGCTTTAGGCTTCAGGGTGCAGACCTCCTACCGTCCACCTTGAGCCTACTTTGGGCATTTTAAGCCGTAAACCCCTGAACCCCTAGCCTAAACCCTAAAAAGAAGAGCCTCACCAGCCGCAAAGAGGCCCCGGATCGTCGAACCCTCGCTGTTCAAAACAGCGCCGGAATCTCCTGGAATCTGGCACTTATGTAGGAACCCTGATAATCGAAATAGGCTGTTGGGGTATATCACTATAATATCTATTCTATACAAGTTAACAGGGTTCAGGGTTTACTCGTTTGAAGTGTAGGTTTAGGGTGTACCTGTTTTTAGGGTTTAGGGTTTGTAGTAGAACCCCAAAAGTTGGAAACCCAATAGCCTCAGTCCTTAAGAGTAATGTATAGGGAATCCAGCACTATTTGTCTTGTTGGAGTTTACTATACCTGGATCCTATGAAACCTGCCTTGTTTGGGTTCCTGGTTTGATTTCCTTGTGTAAGTCCTTAAGAAGATTTCATATGCGGTGTTAAAATATAGTGCAAGATTTTCGGCTTCATTGAGGCTTGTGGTTTAGAGGTAAGGTTCAGCGAAGGGCGTTCCAGGCTGTAAGGAAGCTTTCGGTTCTAGGGTTCAATGATTTTCGGCCCAGGGCTTTGGGTTTAGGGTTTCAGGCCTAAGAACATGATGCGCATGCCCGGAATCAGCAGTCACAGTGCTGACTCGATCTAGGGCACTCAGGCAACAAAGCAACATGCAGCACCTGGAAACCAAAGCCCCACCGTAACTATAGACCCCCATGTACCCCCATGAACACCCTAACCACCCTAAACCCTGAACCCTAAGCCCTAAACCCCAAAAAGAAGTGCCCTCAGGAGAACCGGGAGTTCCCTAGTTCAGGATCCTACATTAGCTACTTCAAGAAGGTGGATCTTTTAAGGGCGCCTTTAGGGGTTTCTAAAAAGGATCTACAATGGTCGGTTCCTACCCAGATCTTCCAAGATCCCCTAGTTAAGGGGCATCCCTTAAATTGGAATCGGAGCTCTTATGCGGTTTAAGCAGTGTTCCTTAGGGGCACATTGGAAGCTCTGGGGCAATATTCCCTCACCGTGTCAAAGGCCCAAGTTCCAATTCCTGCCCTGAAGGCTTAGCTTTCATCTTCCGGAAATCCATGACGATCCGCTGAACGAAACGTTGTATAGCAATAAATTTTGGGGCTTTAACCATTAGAGTAGGGTTGTGGGGTATGATCCGGAGCCCTACAAAACGTGTCAAACGTGTCAAATTAATACCTAAACCCCAGCGATATCATACTCCCTTATTGGGAAGCTTTTCAGTTGTCTTAAACCCTGACCCTAAACCCTACCCTAAGAGTCCATGGTACTTACCCTTATAGAACCGTCATGGTACCCTGAAATGAGCCTTTATGGTACTCTCTTAAACCCTAAACCCCTACTTAGGGCCAGAGATCTCAGGGATACCATGCCAGCCTTCCACCACAAGGCCGCCGTCACAGCAAAGAAGTGCCGGCCTCGTCTCACCCAAAGGGTCCAAGTAGCAATATCGTAGAGTTCAGGGCTTCGGGGTTAGGGTTTGGTTTGCAGGATTTAGGGCATGTACTTTGTAGATATTTGGGCCCAGAAATGTGTACTCCACTATTACTTGGACACTTCGGGTTATGCAATGCTTGGGCACAGGCCTGTCCGATTAAAGCGCTTCCGTGCACTTCATCGGCTCGAGTATCCGAAATCCTGGTTCCGAAATCCTAGTCCCTACCCGTAGGCTCCATAGTAGCTCCCTTTCAGAACATCACGCCGTGGCGGCGTGCATTTGCGGTGACAAGGTTTTGACATGTGGCCGAAACATTTAATCGTCTGTAAACACTCGTGTGGAAACCTCTAAATTCCGTATTTCGATACCTTATAGGCTCCGAAATATAAACCACAAAATGGAGCTATAATGGAGCCCATGGGTAGTTCCGATCCCAGACCCTAAACCTTAAACCCTACCTTTCTAGAGACTTCGGCCTCGAACGGATTTTTATACAGGAACGCTAGGTCCAAAACATGTGCTAATATTTGGGCACCTGGACCCTTAGAATCATGTAAGCCCTGTGCAAACCCACGAGCAATCCCTACGAAACATCTTCCTGAAGACACATGAAAAGTAAACCATCTAGGGTTTACAATCTAGGACGTAAGATTTATAGCAGTTATCACAACGTTGGATTGGGGATCCGTGGTTCGGACTACAAAGACACTGTAAAGCCCAATTTCAGCAAACCCAAAAGAAACCCTCGAAGACTCGATAAGAGCCCTGAACAACCTTCAGGTATGTGGCCCCCTAGGGCTGTGGGAAGCTGACAAGTCCTTGGAGTTTGTTGAGACAGCTTGCTGTTTGGGCATGAACTTTCGGCTAAAAAGTGGTGCAACCACCACAGACCCCAACAACATCGGAGAGTACATGGTGACGCATAACGGCCTTGCGACTTGCCAGCGCTCGCCACACCCTTACACCCAAAGCACTGAAGCCCACGTGCTAAGACATCCGACCCTGAAACCGTAAAGAGCTTGTCGTTGACCCTCGGACGCAACCCAAAAAGTTCTAAATGCAAGACAAACATCTTCACTGCAGGCACTGGGTGAGGCACGTCACGTCGGTCACCCAGCACGGTCGATCCTGCGGCCATAGTGATGCCGTAATGCTTAGCATCCAAACCTTAGTAGCTAGTTGCCATAATGCACTACCCCAAGTCCTCGACTTGATCTATTGTTGTGGTAAGAAACCCTTACCCAAGAATATATACATTGAGTCATGTTAGATTAAGTATCCTTCGAATCACTCAGTCCATGCATTTGCATTGTACTACATTATATTGTGTTAGTTACGATATATGATAGTATATTACACTATATTAGACTATACTATACTAATCCCTGGTAGCCTTGAAGTCCCTGGAGCCCTCGTTCCGAAAAGCCAGGGTCCAGCCGCGGAGTAGCGACGGAGGTGGACGAGGAGGATGGTGCATAGCCTGCTGGCCATGACGGTCATCCAGGCCAACAGTTGCATGTGTAATATATATATATATGTAGATATTTGTTTACGTGTTTATACCGGCAAAAGGATGTATGTATAAATGAGTGTAGACAGATAGATAGGTAAACAGAGCAAAGAAAATAGATAGATAGAGCGACAGACAGGTAGGTAGATAGATAGGTAGATAAGTAGTAAGTAGGTAGGTAGATAGGTAGTTAAGTAGTTAGGTGGTCAGGTAGTTAGGTAGCCAGGTAGATGGATAGATAGATAGACAGATAGATAGGTAGGTAGACGGATAGATGGGTAGATAGATAGATAGATAGATAGAGATAGACATGATAGATGGATGCACGGAGAGATGGCTAGATAGAAAGATAGATAGATAGATAGATAGATATGCAGATAGATAGGAAGGATCGGTCGAGCGAGATCGATAGATCCACAGATGGATGGGCAGGTAGATGGAGACATGGACAGATAGATAGAAAGGCTAGACTCGGTTAGACTGGACCAAAATCGACTCCAATGGAATGGGATAAAGCCGAAAGGTCGATAGATCGATGGACAGATAGATAGATAGATAGATAGATAATTAGATGGATAGACAGATAGATCGGCAGATAGGTAGATAGATCGGCAGACCCAATAAGTTAGCTGGTGCTTCCACGCTTTACTTGGAGTCTAGAGGGTTTTCACAGCCACAAACGAACTGCGCCACACTCAGGCCGCGAAATGCTGCCGAAAACGACTCAGTGCAACACCCCCTCTTTCGCCTCGACATGGGGGGGGGGTTGCCGGGCCTGGATTTCAGGGCTTGCGTGCAAATAATGGAGCACAACACCTGGTCGCACCAACCCCTGCCTGAACACCCGAAATGTCTAAATGTCAGACCCAAGGTGCTCAGGGCGTCGGTAAGCTCTCTTATATCTTCAGTAATCCTCCTGCTGCATGCGCGAGCCTTCGCCCATTGTGTCCACTTCATCCATCACCCCGCATTGTCGGAGGGCCTTGGAGGACGTAAGCTTTGGGAGCTTTAGGGCTTCAGAGTTTTTTGGGGGTCAGGTTTAAGGCTCAAGAGTTCGGAACGGGTACAGAAACACCAACAAAACAGTAAGACTTGACACCTCTAGAACCTTAGGACCCCCTTCCATGTTTCGAAGACTCAAAGGTCTTGGGCCAAAGATGTTGGGGTCTTCCGTTCCTTTGACCCTGCATCCTAGGAGAGCCCTGAACGCAAGGCCCAAGCTGCATACACTGTATCCTAAACCTGGCACCCTCGACTGTTCAAGTAGGCTTCCCGGCCCATGCAGCTGCGAGGGCTCCGAGCTGTGGTCGTGCTACGGGCATGCTCCAACATCTTCTCACCATTTCCAACAGGTACATCTAATCGTCGGCATCAGAGGCGCGACCCCGAAAGCCGAAATCCTAAAGCCTAAGCTGAAAAGCAGCTCTGTATCATTCCAGCAGCAGCATTCGGCAGCAGCAAGTCGGTTCTGATAAAACCGTTGGGTTGCGCCCTCCCCCTCTGTGTGCATGGCTTCTCCAAGCGAGGTGGCAGACACCTGCAAAGCAAAGACAGTGATTATCTTTAGCTGAGGAATGATAGAGCGCAGGCTTGGTGGCTTGGCTTGCGCAGCTCATGTGGTTTCAATCGGGAAACACCAAGATGGAACTGTAGGCCGCTAGACTCAAAACCTTATAAACTCTGAAAGCCCTGAACCCTAAACCCTAAACTCTAAAAGCCCTAAACTCTAAAAGCCTTAAACTTTAAAGCCCTAAACCCTAAGCCCTAAACTCTAAAAGCCCTAAACTCTAAAAGCCCTAAACCCTAAACCCTAGGGCCGTTGGCTCGAGAACGTTGCTTAGCGTTGCTGTTCTCAGCTCGGCATCGGGGAACAGGTTTGTGAGTCCCAATATAACTCTCGCAAAACATAGCCTCAACCTTAAACCCTAAACACCCAAAGCCCCAATAGTAAACCTTAAACCCTAAACCCCCAAACCCCTAAGACGAGACATGAAGGCTGCTGCAGTAAGAGAGTTGCCCCCAAACCCTAAACCCTAAGAGATTTGACTCCAGGGTTCAGGCTTCGGTGGCCTTCAAGCAACACTGAACCATGAACCCAAGCTGTCCGACACCATGTTTGACTAGTTTTCCTAAACTAGGGTCCCATTTTCCTTTTTTAAAAAAAGGGTGCCGTACTATTTTTTGGGACCGAACAAGGGACTCGAATGTAGAGAACTACCCATGTCTACCCAGTCTCACCTATACATTCAAGAAGACGCCCCAAACCCTGAAGCCCAATCCCGAAACCAGCCCTGAACCCTATAATTTTATAATCGTACAAAAAGTATTTTGGTTATTGTGGCTTGGGGTTTCGGGTCCATGGTAAATCTATGTACAGAAAATATTCAAAGCAATGGTCAACTACTGAAGCCACGTGGGACGCTATCCGTTCAGGGAGCTTTGGGTTTGGCTTCAGGGCCTGGGAGGTTCTTGGAATTGCAGGTCGCTGAGCTTAAGGTTTAGCGTTAACGCGGCAGCCGACAATCCTGGAACCCTGCACACCTGAATGCCTTAGCTACCCCTCACACACTAGACAGTGAACCCAAACCACGTAAACCTCCTACAAATCTGCTAAGCGACAGGCTCTGAGGCCTACCTGGACCCCGAAAGTGTCCTTCGTAAATCCTCATGCAAGGAACTTCACTAGGCCTTGTCTCTTCGCCGCCACACCAAAAGAAGCGAGCAAACACTCGAAACAAAACGCGCAGCCCTGCAACAACCCAACCCTAAGTGTGTAAACTCAACCATAAATTCCGAAAGCCCGTAGCTTTCCTGTTGGAGTATCTCGAAGTATTTCCCATTATAACTTTGTAGGCGACTGACTACAGCAAGGTTATATCATTCCCCAAACCCCAACCCTCACACAAGGGGTCCATGTACCCAACTAGTATATACGTTGGTCCCGCAGTATCTGTTTGGGGACTACTTTAAAGGCCAAAGTAGAAACTATTTGGGCACATGGACCCCTACAAAAGTTTATGGACCCTTCTAGAATCCCTTTAAGGAACCTTCTAAAGGAACTTTATGGGCACTTAGGGTCACGCTGCCTGCATGTCCTGTGCCAGCACGGCAAGGCTTTGGCGGGCAGCAGTCGGAGGCCCGGATCCCCGCCCAAGGAGTCGACATGTGCCTCTAATGTAGAGGCTTCAGTAAATATGTATATAAGTAAAATAAGGAACCCCAAGGAATAATATTTGTAATTCTTTGGGCTTCTGTATCATGGGTTTCCTTTGAAGGCTCCTTTCTTCTTCAACGGTTGAGCATGTTTCCTTTAAGGCATATTAGGATTTACTTGGCTTAGTCTCGGAGCAAGGGGCTTGGCAGGGCTTCGTGTTTAGGTAGCGGCTCAGTGTGCAGGGTAAGCCACTGAGAGTGGAAGGGTAAAGGGCCGTAACAACATCTCCAAGTCCAACCAGGACATACCTGAAAAGTCATCCATAAGCATCTGGTATGCAGGGTAGAGCTTCGCGTTAGGGTTTGGGGTTTACAGCTTTGCATTGGGCAAGCTTGAGTTGCGTGGTGCACCGCAGCAGCCCATCACTTTGCTGGGCCTCAGCTCCAAAACCATGATAAGCCTGATAGATCCCTTATAAACTTATAAAGCCCTCGAAGGACGCATCATGGTTACTTTCGACTTCTTCATCAACCCTTCGGGAGCCCACTATGGGACTACAGGTACCATTGTAGTCATCAGCTGATAGACGTGTAGAACCATTTAAAGCGGTCATATACAAGGAACGCTATTCAGGTTCTTTTTGTACATCCCTAACCCTAAACCCAAAATCCTGAACGGAAAGCCTGGGCGTTGAAGCATCTCGCTGGCCACCTCATCCTCCCCACGATCGGAGTCGACCACCTGGTTGCAAAGGTCGGGTTTCGGGTTTAGTTTAGGGTTTCAGGGTTTAGAGTCGTAGGATTCGAAGAGGGCCTTAGGGTAGAGCGGATTGAAACCAAAGAAAAAAATCACTCTGCCAAAAGCCCAAGGATGAGCTACCCTTGATACCTCGACCCGACAGCGTGATTTATCTCGAACTCGAGACAAAACTGACCCCCTCAAGCCGGAGACCATAAACCATAACCCAAACCCTAAATTTAGCATCCAGGCTGCCTACACCTTCTTGAAGAAACCCCCAACTCCTTCAGCTTCAGGTTTAGGGCGTTCAGCGTCTAGGGTTCAGGGCTTCATGCATCAGGAGGATCGCAATTGAAATCTTGGCTAAGCCACGAAAAGCAGCTACAAGGGATACTCTGGGTTTTCACATCGAGCACCAAGCCTGGCCCATGGCATCCACGANNGGGGCTTCAAGGGGGGGCTTAAGGGTCACCCCCTTAAGGGGGTCTTAAGGGGGGGGGGGGGGGGGGGGGGGGGGGGAAACACTGAATGTTACACATGTTTACTTGCATGTATCCATACTTGTTGCTCAAGGTTCTAGCAGAGTACCATCCACAGCTGTGCGCCTGTAATAAAAAGACTCCTGCGTTGCCTCTGTTCCTGTACGCTACACGCCCAGGTTACATCTCAACGTGGTAGCGGAGCTCCCGGGAAAACGGGAAGCTTCACGCTTGTGGAGGTACCCGTTGGTGCGCTCCATACAGGTGTCAGGCAACCGGATCCCCGGTGTGCTTCACTTTAGGTGAAGGTGACAAGATTTTCTCCGGCACACTTCGTTAAGGTGAAGATATCCGGAAGAGAAATCTCCCAGGGCTAGGGTTAGGGTTTCACATGTCGTTAATGCTTGGGGTTGGCTTTTGTTTAGCAGGATTCGTTGCCGGAAAGGTCCGATGATTGGGGTTGCCCTCACTGTTGCTGTCGCCTTTCTCCTTGTAGCTCATCTTGCGATGTTCGCTAACTTTCTCACCAACACTAGCTGCCGCACCAGCACCATCGTACATAATACATAGATGTACATGCATGCATACATACATACATACATACATACATACATACATAGAAACATACACACATGCATGCATGCGTGTGCATACGTACATATATATATACATACACAGCATCGTCATAATCATCACCATCGCCACCTTTATCCTCATGACCTCAAGTGTTCGGACTGCTCCTGCTATCACTGCTGCTCCAGCTTGGTTTTGCTGACTTTGCTACTGCGGTCACCACTGCCGGCATGACGGCGAGAACTGGGCCCTACCACACAATGCCATGACAACTGATAAGCAATCCGGAACCTTGACCGCCCTGAAGCCTAAACTCTAAACCTGGGGATGGCGAAGAAACGAATCTCCAGTGACATCGGAAGGACTGCACGAAGCCATAGAGTCCCTGAAACAACCACTTCGCGCGTCAAACTTGGGGTTTAGGGCTTGCCTTAACTCTATACACCCTAGAATTTTCGGGCTCCTGATTACGATTTCCTTGTTATATTATAAGTCCTTAAGATGGTAGGTTTACTCGGGGTTAAGGCGGGGCCTAACAACAACTTATCTGTCAACAACAGTGGTAGAACCGCACGGAAGAGACTGAATGCTTCAGTTCCGGAAACGAAGATCTCAGATCGTCGCTTCTGCACGACCCCCCCCCCCCTGTCCGCATTGTTTTCCTAACGGTCCATGTACCTAAATTTATAAATTTTCGTAGGGTATAGGATCTGCTGTAAGAATATATATATATACATATACACACACACACACATATATATATAGATAGATAGTGTATGCACATGAGCCTGAAAGGGGTTCTCTTACTTGTTTCAAAAGCGAAAGTATCTATTATTGGACCTTTGGGGTTTATCCCTGCCCGGGCCTACCCCTGTAATAGCGAGGAACGCTCCAGTACCCCTTGCAACTAGCAGGAGCCTCACCACATAATTTACCCGGCTCTTCCAACATACCGGTAGGCAGGACACCTCGTCTTAAGCTTGCATCGTCGTTTCAAGGAGGGTAAACTGCCAAACCCCAAACGCATGTAACTCCTTTTCGAACCGGCTCTGTTGTAGTTGCTTCAAACCTATGTAGCCCGTAAACTCTTCGCCCTGTACCCAAAGCTCGTACGTCTAGGACATTTTCAGGAGGGTATAGTTGCCGTTGTAATGGAAGCCCTAAAAAACCCTAAACTCCCCACCTGTAGTTTCGTTAAGCTACCCCTAAGGCTGAAAATAGCCCAAAAGCCCGATATAGTATGGTCTTTGGGCCCAAAAGCCTTAAAATATGAGTCCTTAGAGCCTTAGGGTACGGTTTTGCCTGGGCCGTCGGGTGGAGCCGCACGCATTCGAGATCTCGGGTGCCGGCGCCAAGAGCCGATGCCAGTGCCTCAGCAAGAAGGGGGAGTTTAGGGTTTAGGGTTTAAGGGTTTAGGGTTTAGGGGTTTAGGGTTTAGGGGTTACGGTTCCCACTGATGCACACGTAACAAATAAGGGCAGTAGTAACAATAGCAATAATAGTCTAAATAATGATAAATTTCTGGTATTAACTAGAAGAAATAATACACCCTAGAACTCAAGACCCTAAACGGCCCTAAGCCTTGACCCCTGCGACCGATAAGCCTCCAACCTTACAAGACGGTATAGCCTAAGCCTTAACCTAAGTCCCACAACAAGGATCCTGGGTCGTATTACGTCGGTTGCCAGTTTAGGGATCAGGGTTTTGGGTTGAAGGGTGGCATCCCATCATAAGCCCAAAGCTCAAGGCACTGGAGTCCCATTCAGCTCTCGGTGAATTGTTGGAAGACTCCTTTAATCCTGAATTGCAATCCTAATCCCTACCCCATAATAGCTCTGTAGCAGATGACATCCCTAAGCCCCGTCTGAAGGCTAGTCCTTACCCGATCCTGTAGTAAACCTACACCAGCCTGCATCCATAAACCCTAAACTAAACCCTACCGACCCTACCTTTCCAAGCGCCAAATAACCAAGAACTCGTCTACATACTAACCTCAATTACAAGAGTGAGTAGTCATTATACTGGTCCTGAACCCAAATACCCAATGTAGTATGCTTACAGGTGCTCCGAAACACCACAACTTCGAAGCACGTGAACTGTCAATGCCCGAATCCGCAAACACCCCCTCTCCCAACAAAGAAAGAACCAGACACATCATAGATCCACTAAAAAAGCTGCCGAAAAACCGTAATCACCTCGAAGCCTAGCCGAGCCTGGAACCCGACCTTTAGGAACCGTTGTAGTCACTTTCTTTGGTGCATTGGCTTGTTCGCAGAGTCTGACCATAAAACGGGTAAACCAACACAGTAACTACAATGGAGATCTAGGCAGACTCTAAACTTCGCAGCCGATCTTTCGACAGTCCCAAAGTTTGGCCTTAAGCTCTCATTGTCCGGAAAAGCTGGACCCTTGTTGAGGCAGTTGTTTGCGCTACAATTTCATAGTCTTTACTCCAATGTCCTTGATATGGAAATTACAACAAAGCCGTTATTAAACCTAGCGTTACCCCTGAGAGCCAGAACCTTCCAGCTGAATCTTCGGAAGCACTGTAAGCCATCAGTCCTACAACTGGCCCTACACATTGTCAAGGCCCTTGCATAAGGTCTCATCTAAGAAGCAAGAATACAGTAATTTCAGATAGCAGAACCAAGAGAATCATGTTCATCTGCGAGCATCGGCCACCCAAAACCCTGATGTTTTTTGGTCTCCATCTTAATTTCCATGAAGCACTCGTAAACCCCTTATTAACAGACGGAACCTCATAAAGATATTCCAAATCTCCCAAATTGAAAGGAACCCTTTAAAGGAATCCTCAAGGATCCCGTAAGGGACCCCGTCAAGTAACCCTAGAACAATCCCTTAAAGGAGCCCTTAAAGGAACCCTAAACCCTAAACTCTACACCCCAAACCCTGAACCCTAAACTCTAAATCCCAAACCCTAAACCCTAAACTCTAAACCCCAAACGCTAAAACCTAAACCCTAAACCTGAACCATCCTTCTAAAGAGGAGAAGGCAGGACACTACGGAGCTCGGTGCCGGTGAGCAGGCTGCTCCCAGAATGAGAGGCAGGTGGCGCAGGTCCTTTGTACGGGTTTCGGGTTAGGGTTTAGGGTTTAAGGTTTTAGGGTTTTAAGCTTTAGGGTTTAGGGTTTATCAGGTTCCTCTATTCCTTAAAGGGTTTGGGGTTCAGGGTTTAGGGATATGGGGTGAAGCGCGACAGCGCCTAATGTTGCATGGCTTTGAACATTCACGGCGCATGGTCCCTTCATACATCGCTCTTAACCGACCAGCCACAGCGACGTGCTGCGGCACTGGGCCAGCGGCGATGATTCAAGGATCCGGTTCTTGATTCGGAGAACGGGTCTAAGGTTAAGACGCCGGGGTTAAGATTTAGGGTTTAGGGCTTAGCGGCTGGGCATGTTTAGGTTCAGATTAGGTCCGGCAGATAATTAGAATCAACATCACCCGATGAACCTCGAACTCTCAAAGTTGTTCTTGACAGTAATCCTGCAAATCTGCACAGTCTACCCCCGCTGCCCCACATTCTGTTGGGTCTGTTCGCCGAACCCACTTGGCTCCGCACCGGTCGCGCAAAAGCCAGCCAGCCCTCTGCAGAGGAGTCGCCCAAGAAGCCACCGGCACAAAGCAGTACCGGGCCCTGGCTCGGTTTCTTCAGACTGACGGCTCTGCAAGGGCTCCACAACCTAAAGGGTCCAAAGTTTTCTGTATGGTAGCATGTAGGATTTGTGTATGAGGAAATACTATGTTATGATTTGGGGAAGTGAAGTATCCCCATATCAGTACCCAGGACCCTTTGGGCAAGAGTTCCAGAATGGTAAAGAGGTTTTAAGGTGTGGGGCTTTCTGAATAGAGCCCTTGATCCTGAAGCTTATAATCCTCACATCCTATTGATGCCTTTAATGCCTGACAACTAGACTCTATCGAATCTAAAAACTCTAAGCCAAAGCTCCAAAACCCCTTAACCAGCACAACCTGAGCCGTAAGAAGCTATGGTATCCTCACAGGAACCCTTCGCAGGGCCCGCAAGTTACCGCAAGCAAGCTCCAAACCCCTGCCAAAGGCGCACACTACACCCTAAACTTTAAGCCTCTAAAGCCTAAACACTTTAAACCCTAAACCCTAAACCTCTACAGCCTAAACATGTAAACCCTAAACCACTAAACCCAGCAAGAGTGTGGGATTTCAGAGCCCATGTCAGCTTAACGGGTTTCTCTAAGGCTTCCTTATAAGGGGATCCTTTAAGGGACGCTCCCTTTAAGGGTTCCTTAGTGGGAATCCAGCTTGCCACTTCTGTGGGGGTTAGTACCTGCAAGGTTGTCTCAGCTTGTGATGCCTCTGCCATAGCCTCTTGGCGCACAGTGCTACTGGTTCCCTGTTGGGGCCATATTCGAAAGGATCACTTTTTGATCCTTACTAGCGTTTTATGATCACAAAAATGTAAAGTTGTATCCAACAAGGACCCTGGCTCATTGAGCTGGTCCTGGTTAGAGACTGGCCAGCCTTCTTGACAAGTTCTGGGTTGATTTACATGATCATTCCCGTATCACCTGCAACAAAGAGTGCTTCGTGCAAGCGACCGACAGATGTCCGCTAATGTAATCTAAAGGCTCCCTAATAGGAATCTCAAAATCGGGATCCGTTTCGGTCCCCAATATACTGCTGCAGCCTTATAAGCAGGACCCTAAAAAGGGACCCTAATATTGAAAACTACCCATATCCCCCAAAGTCCTTAGCGCGGGATTTTGGAATATCGGGGGTTTCAGCTTTCAGAACTCCTGGGTTTAGGAGTTTGGGGGTTTAGGCGCTTAGGTGGTAAGGTTTAGGACCAGGAGTCGAGGCGTTTGGGAGTTTGGGAAATCAGGGTTTACAGTGGCTGAGGGTGTGTGAGCGTTCCCGGAAAAGCTCATCTTTCTGCCTACAAGACTCCCTTTCGGCCCGGGCACGCTTACCCAGAGTGAGCAACTATCCCAAAGGGTCCAAAGATAATGCCATTATGGAACTAGGCACCCAACGGCCTAACGACCATGCTCCGTATTATACCAGTGTATATGGACCCTCTTGTTACCTGATTTTTCGGATGAAAGCGCACATGTCCCTGAGGGTCCATGTGCCAAACTAATACATAGTTTGGATTTATAGGGACTACTTTAAGGCCGAAGTATATGCTATTTGGGCACATGGGGCCTTAGGGTGTCGTGGTAACTATTGTGTGTGACTGATGTGCTCTTAGAAAAGGGGAATGACGCTGATATAATGAATATCTCCACCTGCCTTATAAGATGCCGCACCCTGAACCCCAAGCCCTACTTAGGAATTTAGGGGTTTAGGGTTTGAGGATTTAGGGTTTAGGGATGGGTTTTAGGGTTAAGGGTTCCTTATAAACCTTAACCTTTCGGGTTAGCGCTTTGGATAGGCCAGCCCCGCCTGAACGCGTATCTCGTCTCTACCCTGAGTGTAGACACAGCCGTGGCAATGCCCTTCTTCCGAACGAAGAAGCCTTGGTGACACGGACAAGCGGCTTCTTTCGATGATGAACATGGGTTCTGTTTTCTATAACATACAAAACCCAATATTGAGTGGATAAACTGTGTTGTGTATTTGTCAGTATTATGCCATGTGTTATGTATTCTGTATTACAGTAGTTGAGTCAGGATTATACAGTCTGCGGATTTGCAAGGCAATTGCGGATAACCCAAAACCCTAAACCTTCAACCCTAAACTTAGTATCATGGCGAAATTGGGCCAAGATTCTTGGACCCCTGACCAAAAGGGTCCATGCACCACATGTTGTAGTATGAACCGGTCTTAAACCAGCTATATCTACATCTGTATATATATATATATATAGAGAGAGATATATATATGTATGAGAGAGGCTTCTTTAGGGTCTAGTTGGCGACTGGCTTGTTTTCTTAGAAATAAATAGGATAGAAATAATTCAAGCAATTGAAATCCGGGAAGCTCATTTCAAGTATTTCAATTATCTGGCTCCCGAATTTCTGACATAATTGAAAAAATCAAACCAGGCCTTAAATGATTGAAACGAGAAAAGCACCGGGTTTCAATAATTGAAATAATACAAACAGGCCCGATTTCAATTAGTTCAATTCCTGGGCCCCCCCAAGTTTTTGAAACAATTGAAACGGTCACCGATTCCAATTATTTCAACTATTGATGTCGGGGGTTTTGCTGGATCCGATCCAGCAAAGAAGGGATTCCAAGTGTTTCCATTATTTCGCTACGGGAATTTTGAAATGCTTGAAATAATTGAAATCAAACCTCAAATGTTTGAAACAGTAACCCCGGATTTCAAGAATTGAAACAATTGAAATGTTAAATCTTGGAGCAGCCAAATAATTGAAATAATTGAAATGGCACCCCGACTTCAATTATGTCCATTATTTCAACTACTGTGAAATCCCAGATCTCAACAACGAAGCTCCGATTTCAATTTGAAGTCGCCAAACTCTTGAAATAATTGAAATATTTGAAATCGACCCGGTTTCAACTGTTTCAATCATTGAAGTGGGGAGCCATAACCCAAACCCTGCCTCCGTAGATTGAATAGCAAAATCCAACACCTCAAAAGAAGATGAGGGGCAGTATATATATCCCACAGACGCAAAAAAGTAGTTGAAGACATGACGGTTGGTAAACCTGAACACGCAGACGATGCTGTTGAATAATGGCAACCCTAGGCCCTAAACCTCGACACGGAAACCTGCGTGATAAACCCAATGCTCTCGAAAGACCTAAGGAGATAAAGTATGACAAATCTGAAATCATAACCGCCTGCTCTTTAAAAGCAGCCCAATAACACCATCAAAACCTAATAGGAAATATCATACCCTGAACTCAAAATAAAAATGATTGATGAAGCTTGCAGGGTTCTAGTTTCCTAACCATATCAAAAGAGGATTAGAGGATTAAGCGCGACCCATGTACCATCCCCCTTCCCAGCCCAAACAAGAAAATGTCCCTTCGGCCCAAGAATCTGACAGTTCTGATCCAGATATATTACGGGCTCACAACCCGAAAGGATATGATGGAGGTTCCTTAAAACATGATGTGACATCAAAGGCATCAAACTTTAATGGGAAAAATGAGCCCCAAATCCAAAGTCTCGATAGGAGGTGATGGGACACCCTGATATGAGACGATGGGAGGTATATCCAAAACCTTGAAAGAATACGCAGCTTGTTTAGCATTTACACTACAATAGAATGACTTGAATATTCATTTTCGCATTTTGACCATATCCATAACAATGCCGCTGTATTCCTGTTTGCAATGACAAGAAGCATGTAGTACATACTTATTTCGTATTGACATGAAAGTCACTTAAAATGTACAAAAGACACTGGAACAAGGCTTGTTTACTAGAGAAGGCGGGCCCTGACGCCGACGCACACTCAGAAAGCGTGGTTAGATAGACCTTAAAGGTGTCGGGCTCATACATATATATATATATTATTTATTTATTTAATTACTCATATATGTATTTATTTATATTTATATATTATGTAGTTATGTATTTATGTATATATGTATAGATCTATTTATAAACTATAGGGACTTGTTTAAAGACAAATTATATTATACCGATTTTGATAGCATATGAGCACATGGACGCTGAAGGGAGCTAACCACATTTCGGAACTCCTTGAGGCACAAGGACGCTGAAGGGAGCTAACCACATTTCAAAGGAACTCCTTGAGGCACAAAGCTACGCATCTTCCGGGGGGCGCAAGCAGGGATCATAGGGTTTGGGGTGCAGGAAGCGCAAGAATTACGAAGGCACTTGGGAAAAGGCTGCCAACATGGTACATAAACTCTAAACTCCCTTAAGTATCGTCAGCCATCCTCATCGTGTCGTCACCGTCATCCTGCCTGTCCCCACTCCTATGCATATGTCAGGACTCTAGTTGTCTTGCCATGCTGTTGATGCCTGTGCCTGAGGGTTCATGGGTAGTTATACTATAATTCCAGACATGACCATGTCACTTGTATGCAGCACTACCCGTACCATACCACTACACAGGATCCTTTATATGGTCTTGTGACCCCCCAAGACAGGTACGACTCTAAGCTTCACACGCCGTCACCTTGGCGCAAGTTTGCACCTGACACAGCCACAGCCACTGCTGTCAGCCTGGAAACCTTCACTCTGAACGACGCAGAGCCTCCAATATGCCTTACTCAAAGTTCCCGCACTAAAGATACCTAGGACCGTATTATACGCTCAAACCCGAAACAACTCTAACTCTAACTCAAAAGCACCATGCTCTCAGCCAACCCTCAACCCAAAGCCCTAAAACCTCGATCCTAAACCAAGCCACAGCTCCATCCCTCAACAGCATGCTGCAAACTAACCCAACATGCTAAAAGACCCGCAAAAGCGCTGTGTCCTCCAGCCCTCTAAACCGCTCCGGAGTTCGTGTACGGAAGCTTACAAAACCCAACAAGCCCGCATGAAAACCCTGGCAAACTCGACAAAGCTCGATAGGAAGCCCCATGATATAGTATAAAAATATGAACGAAAGAGAGCTAAAAATGTGAGTATACATATAATGTACAAGTTTGAATGAACACACACACACATGCATCTATATATGTATATGTAGAGAGAAAAGCATAAACATACGCGTACAAGCTTGTAAGGACCGCAAACCCCTTCCACCCTCCCGAAAAAACCCTGTGCAAAACAACCCACCCCTCAGCCGGCCTCCACACTCGCAGGGAGCGCGCTCAGCTCCCGAAGTGTTTTCACCGCTCCGGTGCCCTGCGTGGCCACACACAACAAGCATGTTTAGGTTTACGTGGCAAAGGGTACGGTTTACGGCTTAGCAGCTTAACATCTGCTATAAGGGATGCTGCAAGAGTTCGGGTAGAGATGCCCCAACAGCAGCTACACGGGTGTAGACCCCTGATTGATCCTCCCTACCTGGCTACCTCAAACGGGATTACACTCGTGATCCTAGTATTCAGAATCTTACAGAGAAGGGGTCAACTGATCATAAATCTAGTTTTTGGTTAACAAATGGTGTCAGCGGAATGTAATGCAACTGTTGGCTTCAGGCGTATGTATACTGAAGACAATATTACTTTGCTGGCATTCTTACAGTTTGTCGATGACAACTGAGAACATTGCAGTTTGCGCTGTTATTACCAGTGTCATTCCTGTTGATGTTACTGTTGTTTTATGAACACGATCAGTCGCAAAACGACTACTACATTTCTATTGCTGTCGAAATGTTAACTAAGAAATATGCGCTTACATCCCGTGTCTCTGCCGCTGTCGCATGCAGTTCAGCATAAGAGGACACATGAAGTCAACAGAAAATAGCTTTTTTTAGGTAATTGCGTTAGTAGCGCCATGCAAAATCCAGTCGCGAACAGAGACACGCCACGAGACAACACACTACTGCAACAACGACATTCTGAAAATGTTGAACAAGTTTTGTCAGAATACAGCCGACAATGGTTACTCTTAACTAGCACTGTAGTCAATCATTACAGCCAAGTTTCTTGCGTGTGTAGAACCCTTGCGAAGCCCACTGCGTACCATGTTGAAGCGGTTTGGTCATAGTTTGCGGTGGTTAAGACAGATGCCATTCATATACATCAAGCCATGTTCACCACACCGAGAGGAGCATGATTCGAAGAGTAGGCAGTTGTGGACAATACATAGCATGGACAAGTCTTGGCTTATGATGCAAGACGTAAAGACCATACCAGACATACTTTTCAAAGATCTCAACAGGGACATCAACAACCAACTCGTTGAACACGCTCTGGCGTACAAGCCCCGGTTCTGACTAGGAATATTAATTTCTGAATGAACCATTCATCATAATGTGCTGATCTAGAATCGCCCAATGCGAGTAACCTGACCTTAGTCTTTAAGCTTACATAACCAGCTAGTCCAGGAAGCTTGCCACAATCTGCGAGCCCCGCCGTGCAGGTAGAGAGTGTGACAAGCAGGTTAATTAACTAGTCTTTACGATGCTTAGATTTGAACCATGGTACAAAAAAACAATACTACTGGCATTGATGTGCTTCTTATATTGGAGGCTAGGGACTGAGGGCTTAAACTGAATTCAAAATCCATCCACAAAGCGCCCACGATAGGTCTCTATATTCCCGAGGGCCTGTAACAAAACCACGGCCGCAGCTAGAGAAAAGAGGTTCGAGATGACATTCAATTTCGCTCTGGCATTCAATACAAAGCCGAAACAGCTGCCTCGATGGGTGCATCCGCTTCCAAGGTCTGCAGCTTACCAGCAAGCCAGCTGGCAGCAGCCTGACAGTTAACTCGGTTCTGGCTGGGCAGCTTGACATCCCCACACGTCGCAAGCCTCGTCCTATAAACATGTTCAGGATCTTTTACGCATGATGTCGAAGGCCCACATATCGGAATGCATCGCGAGTTTCAAGACGCAGTGGCACCGCAGGGATGTTCAAGGCAACTGTGCCACTTCGGTTGAAGCCGATCTAAAGAAAGACAAAAGTTGCACCGACCAGATCTAAAACTTAGCTCCAAAATCAACAGTCTCCTGGTTCCGGAGCTTGGAATACTCAAGAGCCGATTATAAAACCTTCTGAGCCTCGATTTGAAGACAAATACTGTCTCGTAACGAACCTTGGATTGTAGATGCATGCTCTTTCTGGCATCAAAACCAAGCTCTATGCCCCTTTTATCACCATGGACATCTGCAGGCAACGGGTACCATGTTTCCTGAACCCGACGCCGTTCAGAGTCGCCGAGATCGCCCTCCCGTAGTTCGAGGTGCAGACGCCCCGAACCACCTTACGTACTGGTAGCGGTGTCTGTGTGCCTATCCCTGTCCGTTTGTCCGTCTGTTTTTGTCTGCCTGCCTGCCTGCCTGCCTGCCTGCTTGCCTGCCTGCCTGCCTGGCTGTCCGTCTCTGTAGGTTTTCGCACTCTCGCTCTCGCACTCTCTCGGTTTCTCGCTCTCTTTTGCTCTCTCACTCTCTCTCTCTCTCTCTCTCTCCCGGGCATGGGGGACGGGTCCCGCTCTTTCGTTCGCTCACTCGCTCGCTCCCTCGCTCACTCTCCAGCTCGCGCTCGCTCTCTGTTTAACTGTTTCATTGTACCTGAACAAAGGGATAATTACATCAACATCCAGCGGATCATGCGCGCACACAAGCACACACTCACACACAGGGTGAGCATGTGCACATATAAATATATATATATGCCATATATCTATATATATATATATATTTGTGTGTGTTAGTTAGTTAGTTAGTTAGTTAGTTAGTTAGTTAGTTGGTTAGTTACTTAGTTGGTTAGTTAGTTAGTTAGTTAGTTAGTTAGTTAGTTGGTTAGTTACTTAGTTGGTTAGTTCGTTAGTTAGTTAGTTAGTTAGTTAGTTAGTTAGAAAGTTAGCAAGTTAGCTAGTTAGCTAGTTAGTTAGTTAGTTAGTTAGTTAGATAGCTAGTTAGTTAGTTAGTTAGTTAGTTAGTTAGTTAGTTAACTAGTTAGTTAGTTAGCTAGTTAGTTAGTTAGTTAGTTAGTTCGTTCGTTCGTTCGTTAGTTCGTTTGTTCGCTAGTTCGTCAGTTCATTAGTTCGTTCGTTAGTTAGTTAGTGAGTGAGTGAGTGAGTGAGTGAGTTAGCTAGCTAGCTAGCTAGCTAGCTAGCTAGCTAGCTAGCTAGTTTGTTTGTTTGTGTGCGTATATGCCTATGGCCTATGTGTACATCGATGCATGTGTACGCACAATACATCTAATGTATATATATATGCATACACAGATCACTATATAGGCACATCGCCTTTATTCATGAGCATCTTGCGAGTTGTCTGCTTCTTAGTGTGTCCGTGTGTGGCTCGTTCTTTCCGTCTCTTGGAGTCTCTGCCTTGTCTGAACCGTTGAACCTACCATAAATAGTTCGCAAAATGCACATGCATGTAGACCCTGGCATGCATATTTGCTGGGGCGGGCCAGTGCACTGCTAGCTTGCTGTTGGGGCCAGCTTGTAATCAAGCCCTACATACATATATATATATATATATCCATATATGTGAACACCTCAAACGCTAAACCTTAAACCTCAAATCCTAATAAAGCCCTAAACCCACCCAAACCTTAAAGCCCTAAGCCCTAAACCTCAAACCCGAAACTCATCAGCCCTCAACCTAAACGCACCCCTAAGAAGGGGCCCCTCAAAGGAACCCCCCAAACCCTCAACGACGGATTCGGCCGAGCAAAAGGCCACCCGCCCCCCAGCCGAGTTGTTGGGGTTTGCAGGGTGGGATCGTCACTAAGTGCCCCGGCTGGGGGGGGGGGGGTTCTTTGAGGGTCCCTTTTAAGGGTTCAGGGCTGGGTTAGGGTTTAGGGTTTTTGAGGGTCCCTTTTAAGGGTACGAAAGGGTTCAGGGCAAGATAAGCACCTCAATTATGGCATCGTAGCCCTACTGACAACTACACTGCAAGGACGCTGCGAACTCCCACATGGTAGACTTTCGGCAGAGTTGAAGCCTGAACCATCCAAAAGCTCAAGTGTCCGACTGCTCAAAATAGCCCAAAAGCCCTATATGGTATGATCTTTGGGCCGCCCAAATGCCTTAGAATATGAGTTTATAAGGGATAAATCCCAAACCGTCTACCTGCGACCCACCAACTTCTCATGCGGCAGAGAGGCTGGCAATTAGCAGGCTGGTATAGAACACCGTTTTTGGTTTAGGCTTGGGGTGCAGCGTGGTTCATAGAGGCTTACACGTTAGAATTTAGACCTATAGAGTTTATGCGCGCTGAAAAGCATGATGAGGACCACGCACTCACGTTTGTTGATATTGATTTTTGCAAGAAACAAGGAACCCTTGTATAACACCCCAAGTCGTAGGATCCTTCTTGCAAGAATCCCGAAATAAGACATCCATAAATTCGAGAAACCTCTAACCGGACCCCCCAGCAGCAAGTTAGTTGTTTTAACGTGAGATTTCAGCTCAGAGTACTAAGGAAGCACCGTCGTAGATGGTCGGTCCCAACTCTGTGACTAGCATTATAGCCTGTTCGCTGTGGCCTCTGGCTACCCATAGGCCCCTAGTTTATGGTTTATACGTAGAATCCTATAAGGTAGTCATAGTCCCAAAAAGGACTACTTAGGGGCCTATGGGTATGCTTCAACGATGAAAACAAAGCTGATCGAAGACCTTGTTTCTAAACTCTTCCCAGCCCAAAAGAGCACGAAAAAACAAATCCCGCGCAAGCGACCTTCTTGGCGCGGCCCCGTGATACTACAAGGGCCGTCGCAATGCAGGCGTCTTGATTACGACATCTTGACTGGTGGCATAAACTACGGTGAAGCGCTGAAGGTGTAACATGGGATGCTCAGAAGATGAATTGAAAGATGAACAGGAATGATTCAACAGTCCTTTCAAGAGCCTAGAATCATCGGAGGGAGCTCTATACACAGACCTTAGACCGATGACTATCCCAAACCCTTTACAAGCCTTATGGCGCATAAGGTCAGCATAGGTCAGTCTTGCCCAAACCACTGGTTATCTTACTCCTATACAAACCCAAATCCCTAAACCCAGATCCATCTATCCTAAACCTGAGCGCAACAGCGTACTGTTACCTCTCCCTTGCCGGACATACCAAAACCGGAGCCTGCTCCTCGCTGTTCAGGGGCGGTCGCTTCCTGGCGATTGGTGCAGGCTTTAGACCTAGGGTTTATGGTTTAGGGTTAGAGGTTTAGAGGCTCGTTCCTCGTTGGTTTTACGTACTTGTACGTATAGTGGCCTTACTTATAACCCTAGTTACTAAGTCCATGACCCCCTTGTCTCTGTCCCTCTCTCTGTCTCTACCGTTCTCACCCTCTCTTTCTCTCGCACGCCTTCATATCATATCACATATACGCATATAACATGTACAGTATGTCTATATCTATCTATATATATATATGTATATATGTTACACACACACACGCATCTCTCGTTCTCTTTATGTCTCACTTGTTTGCTCGCAACCAAAGCATCGCCAAGAGATGAAGCCGAAAGCCGAAAAATATAGTATAGGTGCCTGAATAATTAGAATGGTAAGGCTTTGGGGTACGTTATTCTGCACTTATAGTAAGGAACCCCACCCCAAACAAAAATAGTATTGATGATTTTCTAGGCCCTTATAGCATGTCCATGGCTTTCCTTCGTAGGACTGCTCTCTGTCCTGCCTGTCTGTTTCTCTCTCTGTCAGGAAGTCCCCCAACCCTAAACCCTAATCGGAACTTGCTATATGGGTAGTTGTCTAAAATAGTGTCCCTTTGGGGGTCCATTTTTTTTTCGGGGTGCCGTACTATATTGGGGACCTAAAAAAGGGACCCTAATTTGGAGAACTAATTACCCCTATCAAGGTTAGGGTTGGATAGATGAGGTTTGGGGACTGCGGCCAGGCAGGCAAAGACTCGCTCGCTACAGGGGGACCAGACCCAGACCACAGTAGGAGAGCGAACAGTGCTGCCGTGTTATTCTTCCTTCGGGTCTAAGGGGCGAGTCAAGCCCCCCGGCCCAGGTGGGCCCCCCTTGTTTGCGGGGCTTTCGGGGGAAGGCAACAGTCAGCTCGGGGACAAGTCCACGTGCCGAAAAGCCAGAAGGACCAAAACAAACCCATGCTCTCTCTCTCTCTCTCTGTCTGCGCCTCTCTCTCTGTCTCTTCATCTCTGTCTTGCCCTGTGTCCCACTTCCTTTATCACCGAGGCCCTGCAAGAATTCAGCAGAGGCCACACCCACTCCCAAAAGGCAAGCTAGCATTCTTGAATAGGGACACACCACCAGCCACCTTAATACAGTTGTAGCAGTCTAGGTTCCAACCAGTTCAGAGCTCCTTCTACGTGCGGCGACCATGGCGCAAGGCTTGCATATCAGATCTTCTACGGCGTGTCCACTCCTACCCCTCGGGACTGCGAAACGGATTTTTCGGCAAGCGATGGGCAGAAAACTCTGGTTCTCGAGTCTGAGCCACTGTTCGGAGGTCAGTCGCTGCATCGTGCCACGTGCCCGGCTAGCAATGGCCCTAAGGGCCCGAGTACCTCGAAGGCATTAAGAGGCTAGGGTTTCGGGATGCAGAGCCTATGGTTCAAGTTCTGGGCCCTTCCGTGAGAAGGTGGGATCTTCCTGGCAACTTTCTTTCTACGCAGGTACTTGGACCCTTAGGGTGTGAAACGGGTCTGTACAAGCTATCCCTGCTGTCCATCGGGCAATACCCTGTGCGGAAACAGCGTGCCGTGTTACAGTAGGGATAGTGAAAGCCGAGAAGCCCACTTGGCACCTCGTGGTATGTCATGCTTCAAAAAGCAAATTCCATGACATGCCAGCCAAAAGCAAAAACGGCTACGCCGTTGAGCCCCAAATCTGCAGATAGGGACAAGTTGGCTGAATTACCAACAGGTATATATACGATCTCTGTTGGCAAACGCATTGAAGCGCAGAAGAAGGTATTGATATGCATACCTCTTAGCATGCAGATCGCCTCATTGCACCTCATCTCTCGTCCAGGAGAAGTCATATTATTATAGTCCTTCCTGCAATGCACCGGAAGGGCTTTCCCGATACGTCACAAAGACAGGTTGGGTTGTCTGCAGCAGGCACTTATTTTACGTCCTGAACAGTGCAGCACGTGCATGCAAAGAGTTCTGGCTGTGCTTGCACGGAGTCGGGAACACAGTGGCACGCTTCAGAGTATTCCATCCTCAAGACAGACGTAGAAAGCTGGAGAGAGACGGAGAAACTAACATACACAGAGTGGAAGGTACTGTAGCTTGGACTCAAGATGTAGAACCGTAGAGTCGGTTGCAGATACTTCCGTGGACTCGAACGACAGCGGCCTAAAGTGTGGACCTCCAAGCCCCAAGCCTGTGCCCGAGTTTATGTGGAGAAACATGCTTATGCAGCTAGGTAGGTATGGGCTTGTGAGTGAATGTATGCACGTTGACATGATAGATACTGAAGACAATGAAAGTGGCTTTTCGCAGATTGACAAAAGCAGGACGTGGTCAGAACCCACGGGTGGATGTAATCATACACGAGACTACAACCTTAACCCTAAACTGCTTTTAGGGTTTAGGCCCTAAACCCTAAAAGCCTCAAGCCGTAGTTGCTAGTTCTTTGTGTCACAGGGCGGATCGCTTGCAGACTATTCAATTCATGAAAACATGGATATAACAACGAACAGCACCAACAACAGGAATAGAAACAATGGTAGCAGTGTAAATTTTGCCGATGCCGCCAATAGGTCATTCCGTTAGGATATACGCAGTGGGGTTCAAGCCGACTGTTTGCGGATTCGACACCTCTCGTTCTGGGCACAATACATCATGGTTGAAAGGAGCTCGTTACAGGTTGTACTTACCGACTACTCATACATGCAGTCTTGCACATGGTGACGCTTCTGTTCTTACATGCATCTGTAAACTTCAATTGCACCCGCAATAAACCTCCAAGCCATAACACTCCTCACATCCTGCAAAGTTCCACCATGTTAGGTCGCGCACCCCAAAACGGCTATCGCAAGACCTGAACCTGATAAACCGAGATGGCGCACTGCATCCGGGTGACCGAATTGTCGACACTCTCAATTGTGTCGTCGGGACCTACGCCACCGGTTCTTGCCTGGACTGCGGGTTCAAGCCCCGTGCTGCGATTTTCTGATGGCAAAATTTAAATATCTGCAACATGTCTGCACGAAACCCGAATCCGAAGCCGTACTCCCTAAGAGTGAAGCTTCTGCAAAAGTTTAGGGAGCTCGGTGCTTGAAGGGGCTGATTGATCTTCAGGGGTTTGATGTAAGGTCCAGGGAGTCGGGTCTCGGGGGCTTTAGGAGAGGGGAGGGCTGAAGACCAGATTGCAAGATCTGTGGAGAAGTCTTCGGGCTTCGACTGGGACGGATATCACAACACAGGAGCATCAGGGGCATCTACGAACTTGCGGTTCGACTTTAGGGGTCAGGATACTTATAGGCATAGGGTTTGGGAGTTTAGGGATTAATTATAGGGTTTAGGGTATTTAGTCTGGGCTTAGGGTTTTATTGGAAGTGCAGGAGACTTTCCTGGGGACAGTCAAGTCTACAGGTAGAAGTTCCCCGCGTTCTCCGCTGTCTCCTACTGCTATCACAGAGTCCAGGAGAGGCGGGCTCTATCCATAGGCTCCAAAGTAGTTCCTTTTGGGGGTTACCTTATAGGATCTTAAATATCAGCCACAAAAAGGAACTACTTTGGAGCCTATGGGTACGGCTTACGGGCTTACGGGTGTATTTCTTAAAGAAGGGTTCAGAGCTTCCTAGTCCTAGAGGCTCCATATACGCTACGATTACGGAATTATAGGCCACCCAAAACCATAATGGGGATGGTTTCTGAGATCCAGTTCCTCTTAATGATGCTAATCTATACGGAGCCTCTGGGAATCCGTACATTGCATGTTCGTGGTTCGGGATCTCTGTAATGCTTCAGCGCCTAGGAGCTACAGAAAACCATAATCCCCCGGCCAAAAAGTCTGTCCAAACCCCGATACATTGTCGCCCCTAGCCCCTAAATCCTGCGTAGGAACCCTAAACCCTAAACGCGGTAACCCTAAACCCTGAACCCTGGAACCCTCAACCCTGGAACGTTAAACCCTATACCCTGAAACCCTAAACGCTGGATCCCTAAAGCCCGAAGCCCCTAAACCCTGGAACCCTAAACCATGGCCCTTGAACCCTAAAAGAAACCCAAGCCACTACGCCCAAAACCCTGAAACCTCAACCCTCCAGTCTTCGCTCAGTTGCTGCCCGTTTTTTCAACGGACACCGGTTCCGTAGCCTCCACCCGGTAGCTTCGTCCGTTCCCAGGCTTCACCTAAGGCAGTTAGGGGTCTTGGGTGTGTTTCGGGTTCAAAAGCTGGGCTCTTCAGCTTTGCGGTTCAAGCCGGTTGGCTCTTTTTAGGGTTTAGGGTTTAGGGTCGTCAAGCGACGATGGGGAGAATGCTGCAACAGCTGCGTACGATAGTCCCCCGGCCTGTCACCTGGACCAACTAAGCAAATTTAAACCCTGCGGGCGTAGCAGTGTGCGCTGATGTATGTGACTTACTGAGAAGTGTGTCAATGTACATTGGCAACCTTGACGGCACGTATATAGGGACCATTGCATCAAGCCATATACATTACAGGCAACAGAGATTTCATAGCCTAAACCCTAAAACCCTCTCTACGCGTGTATAAACTGTGTACAACTAGATAAATAGATTTTGTAGGTAGATAGATATAGATAGAAATAGATAGATATAGATAGATATAGACAGATATATGTAGATATAGATAGATATAGATAGATATAGATAGAAATAGATAGATATAGATAGATAGACAGATAGATCAATAGATGGCTAAACAGATAAGTAGATGAATAGATCGATAGATAGACAGATAGATAAATAGATGGCTAAACAGATAAGTAGATGAATAGATAGATAGATAGATAGATAGATACATAGATAGACAGATAGACAGATAGATAGATCGATCGATGGATAGATGGATAGACAATCAATAGAGACCCCGGAAGGTGCCTGGAACAGATCCGGTCGGCTTTCGATGAACCCTCGGAGATTGCCGAGCTCTTTCTGGAAGCGCTTGTTCCAGTTCTCAATCCACACCTCGCTGCCAAAAAATATTTCCAAAAGGGGTTGTATACATGAGGGCATGTATATGAGGTGACTTGTTGTTAGGTTTCTTTGGTCCGAATATGTCTTATGTGTCCCCCTTACAGCTCCTTGATCAATGCCGAGAACCATTCCTCCCAGTTTTGCATAACCCCCCATCCACCCCTCTCCCCCCCCCTCCACCCTCACCCGGAACCTCAAACCCTCAGGACTGCCTCGTCAGGATACAGTCCAGCTTCGGGGTACGATGCCAAAGCTTCAGGGTTTAGGGTTTAGGCGCGACTGCTTCTCACGGTTTAGGCTTTGGCTATAACCTTGTGATTCGGAATGCTCAGGCTTTAAAGCTTACGCCCACCTGCCACACGAAAGCCCTACATCCCTCAAGGTCTACGACTCCAAAACTCCTTAACCGAACTCACAACCTACTAAACCCCCAAACCCTAATTCAACCTTCAACCCCCGACATTGTCCCCGAAACTCCTCAACCTCACCAAGAACCTATCGATGACACCCTCGTTAAACCCTAAATCCTCAAGCCCTCAACTAATGACATACGGGCCTTGCTGTTTCGATCAGGGGGATTGAGGTACACGGGACTAAAACAAGTCCTACCTCTACCTGCTGAAACTGCTCTTATGCTACACGAGGAAGCCACCCTTCAACACCCCTAAACTCTAAACCGTAAGTCGCAAACCCTAATCCGGAAACCCTATGAAACCTCTATCATAGACCCTATAACCCTAAGGCTCAAAATAGCCCAAAAGCCTTATATGGTATAGTCTTTGGGCCGAAAGGCCTTCGACTACGAGTTCTTGTAGAGCTTATGGGTATAAGCCATAAACCAGGAGCCCCAAACACCAAGGGTAGTGTTCTAATTAGGGTCTCCTTTAAGGGTATATATTAGGGTGCCCTTTAAGGGTAGTATAGGGCTCTATATGAGGGTCCCAAGTATACTGTTCTATAATAGGGTCCCCTTTATGGGTAGTAGAGGGTTCTATCATAGGGTCCCCTTTAAGGGTATATATAGGGTTCGATATACCGGCCCTACGTCCCGGGACTGGAAGCCGGGTCGCATATCCTTTGCGCTCGGGCCGAGAGACCTGTACAAAGGCGGAGAGCCGGCTCCATTGGTGACTACAAGGGTTTCCTTGAATCAGTTTAGGATGGAGGCTTTAGGGTCTAGGGAATGGGGTTGAGGGTTTCGGGCTTTAGGGGTTTAGGGTTGAGGGGTTAGGGTTTAGGGGTTTAAGGTTTAGGGTTTATAGGGTTTAGGTTGAGGGCGATTGTAAGGGCTGATGCTGTTGATGCTTTTGGGTTTAGGGATTAGCCTTTAGGGCTGTTACTATGGGCCGGAGTAATGGCTAGAACAGGGTGTATGTGGGGCATATTATAACTGGAAACCTTAGGGTGTGCATCTAGAACTGGGAACCCCGAAACCCTAAACCTTAAACCCTACTGGTATGAATCTCTTGTAGGAGTCGCTTTGGGATGCCCTGGAAGTCTCGGGTTCACGAGTTTCGGAATTTAAGGATCTGGGGGATATGGTCCTCCGGGTTTAGGGGTTTGTTGCTTCTGGGGTTGAGGGTCTAGGGTTATCCCTAACCCTCCAGGTACCTACTAGTTGGGGCCCTAGGGGGGGTTATGGGTTTAGGGTATGGACGGTAAACCCTCAATTTTGCGTCCTACCTCCTGTGTCTCAAGCCCTGTACTTACCATAACCCTACGGCTCAAAATAGCCCAAAAGCCGTATATGGTATGGTCTTTGTGCCCAAAAGCCTTAGAATACGAGTTCGTAGAGCCGAAGGTTAAGCCCACAACGATACCATCGACCCTGAGGCTTACACTACATTCTGGACCGACAAAGAGTCCCCAAAAAACAGCTTAACCCCAAAGCGCCTCAACTTCTTGGGTTCATCTTTGGAACGGACTGGCTCAAGAGTGTTATTGTGCTATATACTATATTGGGTTTGGAACTCCCTGACATGATGTTACACCACCTTGCTTCACCGAATCTAAACCGACTTCCCCCGACCGATGCGGAGACCTATTCGTGGATGCAAAACCATGCCCTATAGACATAGAAACCTTCTAAAAGAAAAGGCCCAATGCCACCCGCATTTTGCTAGGAAGCCTCTTGGGGGTTTCCGGTTTCTTGATCCGTTTGCGGTTTGGGTCTGGAAAAGCCTAAAACCCTGGACTGTAAACCCCCAAACCCTAAAAGAACAATGAATCGTGAGCCTGTCCAAGAATCAGTCGCACGGCGACCTCTTCCAGACTTTCCGTGGGTTCGGCACCCACGCCCTCGCCGGGTACCTCCGGTACCTCGGCTGGTTAGGGTTTAGGGTTTAGGGTTTAGGGAGAGTTCTGGGCTTAAAGCCTGTGGGTTTCGGGTCATGGACGAGGGAGCATGGTCCCAACCTATGAAGCCCGAAGTCTTCGTGGGTTTGGAGTATTAGAGCAGCACAATTCAATAATTAACCACCGCATAGTAGCTGATCTCGTGCTCCTTACTGACTGAAGTGGTAATGACACCACTGCGAGCAACGGTAGACCAGGGCAACACGATTTCTGTGTTTCACTTGTGCCACTTGTGTATGTAAACAAGAACATCCAAACAAAATCAAACCGGCACAAACGCACAAGCATGTGTTCTTCCGCACTGGAAGCCGCAACCATGCACATCTTCGACACATAATGTCTTACAGCCTAATATCATGTATAGAAAAAGTATCGTACATGGCAAAACAGTATCACTCAGAATAACCAATCCCTAAGGGCGAAGGTGCCCATGTAGTATCTACTTTGGGCCTAAACCTGTACAGAGATTACTTGAAGGCCAAAGTAGATACTCTACGAGCACACGGAACTTATCTCAAACCACGTGCAAAAAAAAGAGAGACAACCACATGATGGACAAAACATCGCCTGGCTTCTAGAGCCTAGAGTCTCCAGCCGCGAAAACCCTAAGCCCCAAGCCCCATACCCCAAACTCTGAAACCTAAAACCCCCTGAGCCCGGAACCCCTAAGCCCTGAAGCCTGAACCCCAAACTTGGAAACCTCAAACCCCTAAACACCGAAGCCCTCAACCCTAAACCTTAAACTGCCCTACACCCTAAACCCTAAACTGCTCTGAACCCTCAATCCTAAACCCCTGAAAAACCCAAAACTTCGAAGCTCCTTTGGCTAAGCACCTCGTCAGCGTCCTTCACCTTCCAAACCAGCTTCGGTGCTGCAGAACCCTCCACCTTGGGTAGTTTCGGGTTTAGGGTTTAGGGTTCAGGGTCTGGGGTTAAGGGCATTGGCCCTATCCGAGGTAGTATTAGGGAGACCCCTTCAAGGAGACCCTTCTAAACCCTACTTCTGGATGTCTTAAAGGGGGGACATTCTTGAGAGGGTCTCTAACCCGAAAAGTGTCCCTAATGCTCACTCCCACATCTCTTTCAGTCCTTCATATCCTTTTTACTTAATACGGTACCTCTTGCAGTCGTTCGTAGTCTTTTTGTTTAATTAAGGCGCGTCTTTCAGAGAGTTTGGGGTTTCTCCACCCCTTTAAACCTTTCTTTCTAGGCTTTCACAAGGGCTTTTGAAGAGGTCTTGACCTTCGAAGTTTGGGGTTCAGATGTTAGGATATGGGGGCCTCGTATCTTGTGGAAGGATTTGCTGTGTTGCGACTTGGGTTTGCAGGTTTAGGCACAATAAACCCTAACCCCCAAAACCGGGGGCTTCAGGCTTCTAGCTTCCATGTACAAAGCGTATCTTCTTACCAGGGGTTAGGGTTTCGGGTTTAGGGCCGCCAGTCCTTCGTCTTTCTTATTGTTTGAACGATCCTGTATTTTGCACATCTTTCAATATCCCTGAATTAAGGAGTAGACCTTCAGTCATAGCAGGCTCCCTCATATGATTTAGGGAGTATTCCTTATTTGGGGTATATTGGAAGATTCGAATTCCAGTGGTTCTGATTCTGATGAAGCGTCTAGGTGTAGCAGACTTCGCTCCGGCAATTGCCAGGAAAGATACGGTTGTTACATTCGTGGACTGTCATCAATACCGTTATCGTCAAGTTCATACTCATCTTGGTTCGGCCAACAACCCGCTGCTCCATCCTTGTCATAGGTACCGCCATGGCCATCATCATCATCATCGTCATCATCGTCAGCATCATCATCATGCCCTATTAACAGCAACATTCATCACCAGTGCCTTTAGTCCTCAGCCTTCCCCCCCCTGCGCCTTGGACCCTAAGCTCTACAGTGCGGACCTCAAACTGCAAGCCCTCGACTCTGGAAGCGTGAAAGCTTCAGTCTGGAACCGGAGCCCATATTAACTTCAGCTTCCGCCACTGAATCCCACCGCCTGGGTGGAAACCTTGAATTGAACTGCAAAGGTTTCAAAATCTACCCGAGAGCCTGAACACTAAACACAAAACAACTAAACTCCAAAGGACACAAACGCTTAACTCAGACCATTAACCGCAAAAAAACTTTAGCCCTTATGCTCCTTAACCCTGAACCCGAGACCCTTAAACAGCGAAACGCAAGCCGGATAACCCGTTAATCTGCAACGTGAGACCGACAAACCCTCAACCAGAGGTGTAATCACCATCAATAATCCTGAAATATCCTGAAAGCTATTGAAACCGAAACCCTTAAAATCAAAACCCCACATCTCCCTCAGCCTAAACAAGTGGTATCCTAAACACTATAAACCCTGAATTCTCCCTCCCGCTCGGTGCCTCCCGGGGGGTTTCCTGCCTGCTGTCAGCAGAACCGTCGCTGGAGGCCTCAGTGCTCACCTTGGCGGATTTTTAAGGGACAATAGCAAGGAGCCCTAGAAGGGACCCCTAATCCTAATACCCTATACAAACCCTTATATACACCTTATATAGTCTCATAAAGCCCCTACATAACCCCAAGGGTCCTTGGCGGATTTCCGAAAATTAGGGAGTAGGGGTCCCTTTTTGGGTCCCTTAAAGGGATGTATAAGGGTTTCTATAAGGTTCCTGTAAGGGTACTATAAGGGTTACTACCTGAGTAATGGGAGTTTCCGAAAATAAGGGATACCTTATTTTGGTGTCCTTACAGTAAGGATCCTACTATTTAGGGTACTGGATTAGGGTCCCCTATTTTCGGAAACCCCCCATTTTTTTTCTCAGAGACTCGCCAGGGTTTCTGGGAGTCGGGTCGGGGTCTGCAGGCTCTTAGCAACCGATTTAGGGTTTAGGGTTTAGGGGTTAGGGGTTTAGGGTTTGGGACCCTTGGTAGTAGCTCTTTAGGCTATAGATTACTAAATCCCGAAAACCTTAACCTACAAACGCCTCTACGAAGGCTTCCAAAGAAGGACTCCGAGATCTAACTAGCGGAGTCTGCAAGAATGGTCGTTCTTTGGTTGTCCCTCTGTACTTGTAGTACAGTATCCACCAAACCCCATTCAAACGACTAAGGCCCCAATTTTTGAGGCATTTGTCGACCCCCTAGCTGATTCCTATCAAAACCACTACAGCCCCTATGCTTCCAGCTGTATTGTAACTCCGTGAAGGTACTAAAGGTTTAGTTACATAAACCCGAAACCCTATTTATGCTCGCCAAGTGACAGTTGGTGAGGGGGCCGTGGTGTCCTTGTGCGAAGGCTGTGACCTCGAGGTAAGGTTTAGGCTTTAGGGCTTCGGGTCTCGGAGGATACAGGGCTGGGCAAGTCGTCTATACTTCAGATAGCAGCAATGGCGCGACTGGAGTTATCGGAGATGATGCTTATGATGCCGATGATGATGAAGATGATGATGATTGTTGTCATGATGATGACGATGACAATGATGACAATGATGACGATGATGATGATGATGATGGTAATGATGCTGGTGATAGTGATGATGCTGGTGATAGTGATGATGGTGATGAAGGTGATGATGTTATCAGTGAAAAGGGCGCTGACGATGCTGATGATGACGATGAGGATGGACATTACATTGGCGATGGCAATGGTCATGGAGATGGTCCAGATAAAAGTGTTGCTTTTGACGGTGGTCATGATGATGGTCATCATGATAATGATCATCATTGTGGTGATGCTACGGCCGGTACTTGTCCCTGCGTGGTGATGTTGGTGCTGATGGCCCCGAGCATCGTAATAAGGCGCGACCTCTCATCCTTTAACACCGAACCCGAGATCGTTGGACCATGCTGTGTCTGGAGATCTCATGGCCTCAGAAAGTCCAACACCCCTCATATATAGTTAACTTATATAAGCCTTAATCAAACGCGCGTCTCAGGCCCAGAGCTCTCTGGGGAAGCCTAAAAACGAAACTGGAATTTTATTAAAACCCCGCCTGGTGCTTTAAACCCTTGAAAATACAAGCTTTGAGTCTAGTTTCACGTCTTAACAACCCTGTACCCCATAAACCCACAAAGCCCCAACACATGAATACATGAAATTTCAAAATATCTACGAACGCCGCCC
>CAJNJA010005543.1:3968-16606 GCA_905231915.1 Symbiodinium necroappetens
ACACACACACACAGATATGTATATATATATATGTATATGTATAAATGGAGAGAGAGATGCATGGAAGCGCGCTCTACACTCGCATGGGCAAGGCCAAGCCATGGAGCACACCAACACCATGTTCGCCAGCATCTTCGCCACGAAGCTGCTGCAGGGTGTCCCATGATATACCGCAGTGGGCAAAATCCTGAACTGCAAAGAGTTAGGGTACTGCATGACTTTGCCCATCAGCCAGTTGAGATCATATTGGAGAGAATTAAAACTGAAAAAGGCCTCATGTCCAAGCAGAGGCCGCTGTGCACAACGAAGCCAAGCACGTCAAAACGTACAAGGGCTTCACACATCTGTGGTTCCGCTCACGTTGATGTCAGCCTCCAGTGCTGAACCCGACCAAAGCACAACCCCAGGACCCTAAACCCTAAACCCCAGGACCCTTAAACCGTCACTGTCGAGAAAACAACGAAACACCCAGAGAAGAAGCTGAGTTCAGGAGCATCCCACAGGATGCATTGCGCCCAGAGCCCCAATCCCGAAAGTTTCTGGAGGGGTTTATAATTAGGGTTTAGGGGTTTAGGGTTATAGGGTTTAGGGTAGTTTAGGGTTTAGGGTTATAGGGTTTAGGGTAGTTTAGGGTTTAGGGTCTAGGGTCTAGGGTTTAGGGTAGTTTCTGGAGTTCTTGACCTGGAGAGCTTTGGACTGGGGAAGCCAAACGCCGCATAGTGATTCGGCAAAAACACTTGTAGATATGACAGCAGCTCAAAACTGGCACATGGCTTCCGGAGATGAACCATGAGGCCTATGGCTAGGGTATTGGGCTTTCGAGTCACAAAACGGGCTGAATGGTTCGAAACATGCGTTCAGGTGCTTCAGTTCCCTTTTAAAAACCCTAAAACCCTACACACCCTAAACCTTTAACCTAAGCCTCCTTCAAACCTAAATCCAGCAACGCACGGGATCGGATTCTGAAGACTGCTTCGTCATTGCCTCTACTGGCTTATAAAGGGCAGTATATAGCGGTCATCGTAGTTTCGTAGCTCAGAGTCGGTTGAAATTTGAGGGTCTCGGGTTTAGGGTAGCGAAATACAGCAAACTACGAACAATCGGTGTCAAAAGTAACATCGTTCTCAGACTGTCATTTGCAGTAGCAGTCTACCCTAAACCCCGCCCTCAATCCTAATCATAACCGCTAAACGCCGAACCGAATTCCGGCGTCTTGGGACGAGAGTAACTTCAGCGAAAGAGATATCACCTCAACGGCTTCAGTGTCAAGACCCGAAACCCAAAACCCTCACCCCCAAAACCCACAACCCTAAAAAAAGAGGCACAGACCTGAAGCTTACAGCTCGGGGTCTGTACTTGCGGTTTGTAAGATCCAGCCGAAAAAAAATCGCGAGCATCAACACCGAATCCTCCGACGAGTGCAGCTCCTTTCTTTTAAAGTGCAGTGACCCTTTCCTGAACTCCTTTGGGGCTTAGGGCTTAAGGCTTCGGGTCTACAGGATTTAGGCCCTTTGTTGAGACACCCCTACGCTGGGGTTTAGGGTTTTAAGGTACTAAGCCCCATCAAACAGCTGCAGGCGAAGACCACGAGTCTCAAGCCGGCTGCATCCCAAGCCTATATCTCTGAAATACGGTTTGGAGTTTAGGGTTTAGGGTTTAGTCTGAAAGGAAGGCACCAACTCAGCACCGAGAAGCGCGAAACCCTCAACACCCGAAGCCCAACACCCCCGGTTACATAAGCGGTGTTTGGGCCCTAAATAACCCTATGAACCCTAAACCCTACATCCTAAACCCCTAAACCCTAAACTAAACCCTATAAACGCTTAACCCTAAGCACTCAAGACTGGCCTATGCCGGCGACACCCGAGCTTCGGGAAGCGGGCGTCGAGTCCCAAGCGGAAGCCACCGGAACCATCTGCCCGCGTCTTTCCCGACCTGCGGCTCTTCCCTACACCCCCCAGGTACCTGCTAGATAGGGTACTAGAGCCCCCAGGGCCCTATACCTGGCGGGTTAGGGCTTGTTGCCTTGTGGGGGAAAGGGTTTTTTTGGTGGTACCTATGTGGTATATACTTTGGCCCTCAAGTACCTATACCGGGACTACTTTTGTTGCTTATGTACATATATGAGTACATACTACAGTTTTGCAGACATGCCATAGCATGACTAGGTTATTGGGTTTAGGGACAGAAAGCAGGCTGTGACGAATGACTCCGATTCCTTTTCGATACTGGGATTAGCTTCCGGCATATGAGTTTGATCTTCAGGAGAAGGCTTGCCGAAGTTAACGTACTAGAGTAGAGAGGCCTTAATTATTAGAATTGGGTTCTGGGGGAGCATCGTGTACAATGACCCTAACTAACAAGGAGCCCTACGAACTACATTGGCAAGTATCTAGGTCCCCATATACAACAGATCAGGGGGCCTGTATTAAACAGGTGGAACGTCATCAAGACAGTTAGCCGCGGTAGGGTTCGATTTCTGTTGCATGGATCAAGGAACATGTTGGATGGTTTAGGGTTCATCCATGCTCCCTAAGTTCACAATGAAGATGGCTTGCAACGAAGCCGAGGTACCTCCATCGGTGCGGCACCTGAGCTTGTTGCGGCCATGCCGGCAAGCCGCAGATTGCATGAAGGAGCAGAAGCTGTATGCGACAACTTGTACTCTTGCAAACGTTATACCCACAACACAAACCTGAAAGAACACACAATCCATTCGTTCAAAGACTTCCGTGACATGCACCTTCATCAGGCTCCAGCTTCTTCCGCCTACAACTTCTACTCCTGCTACTGCTATCACCATCTTGACTACCCATACCACAGGACGACCAGACTGCCTGTGGCTTCCAGGGCTTCTCCTAGGTTCACCAGTAACCCCTTATGAAAAAGGGTGCCCTTTTTCCTAATACTCGGCTTTAATAAGGAGACCCCAAATAAAAAGGGCAACAGGGTACTACTGGGGAACCTAGTCGCCTTGTTCTTACTAGATGCAAGCGAATACTGGTCTCAGTGCCAATGTTGTGCAAGAAGCACAAGCCTTACATCTACAATGATAAAGCTCGGGATAACGACAGTGCCAACCCATCAACTAAATCCCGGGCAGGGCCACGTCATGTACATGGATATCATAAAGCAATTTTAACTAGGTTAGTCGTCTTGCAAATATAAAAGGGGTGGTTGAACAGACGTTGCGGGGGTCGGGCTTGTGTGTATGTATGTATGTATGTATGTATGTATGTATGTATGTATGTATGTATGTATGTATGTATATAAAGCATACATGCATAGAGACACATACGATGACTCATACATACGTACATACATACATACATACATACGTACGTACATACGTACATACGTACATACGCACATACGCACATACGTACATACATACATACATACATACATACGTACATGCGTACATACGTACATACGTACATACGTACATGCATACATGCATACATGCATACATGCATACACAAAAGCTTAAATACATACATACAAACATACATACATACAAACGTACATACATACATACAGACAGACAGAAGGGAGAGACAGAAAGACAGACACACATAAATAGACAGAATGGATGTGTGCTCTGTGCATGTATGTGTGTATGCATGCATGAGTGCATGCATGTATTTATATGCGTTCACATACACGTGCAAGCGTATACAGATACACGGACATGGATATGGATATGTCTGAAGAAGCGCAAATCAACATGAGTACTGAAGCCATGTGAAAGCATGAACACATACATGTGTGTATGCGTATACATGCTCACTTATACAATATTGCAAATTTATGTTAGTATGTACATATAAACTATGGTACACAATTATGTGCATATAGCTAAATGCTACATGAGTATATACACACATCTATGATATGCATATATACATATGTATGTATGTATGTATGTATGTATGTATGTATGTATGTATATATATATATATATGTTTGCCTATGTGCATAAACAGAAACTTAGTATACAAACAGGGCCCTAGAGTAACCTATACCATTCTATCTCCGTGGCCTTGAAGTGCCGAGCGAGCCACGCATTCGACCCAGAGATGGTATGATCGACACGGCCGTTCGTGGTTCTGGCGGCTTGAGACCTCGGTTTACATTGTGGCGGTTTAGGGTTTAGGGTTTTCGGACTTTGCCATGTAGCTGTGCTCCCCGGTGTGGCCATGTTTCATGGGTGGACCTGCCTATTTCGACAAGCAAAGAAACACCCAAAGGGGACTATCGAGGCCCCACAAAACAGTGTTCGAGGCTCACAGCCGTGATTTGTCATCAGAGAGTACGAACCCGGAGGAAGCTTGAGAACTTGGCGCCTGCCAGCTAAGCCGAAACAACTTGGGGCTTGTAGAACCTTGACCTAAGACCTAAGGCTCAAAAGAAACATCCTCCAGCTTTGGCCCCAGAAGCCTGAAACCCCCGAGCCCTCTCAGAGGCGATGCCCTGCTCTGACCGGCTGCCAAGAACTGCGATGGAAACTAGAGGTAGTTCGGTTCGACAGCTGCTCCTGATATGGCCCGAAATGGCACTAGTTCTAGAGCCGCTTCGGTCCAAACTCGGGGGGGGTTTCAATTTGGGCTCAGGCTCTATAGAGTTTAAGGTTTAGGGTTTAAGGTTTTGGGTTTAGGCTTTTAAGGTTTAAGGTTTAGGGTTCCGCTTGAAAAAACAAAACATCGGGCGAAGGACTCGCAGCGCATGCTGGGATCAGCCGATGGACCGTAGTGAGGGCGTTGTCAAAATACCGCACTTGCTTTCCCGCCAAGCCCTTTGAACAACTCAGTCTTGCTAGACTCAGTACGGCAAACATCGTGTCCCGATGGCCTCATTACATGATTGGACCCTGAACCCTCAACCCCTAAGAATACCTATAGCATCCTAGGAAGTCCCGTATTGCAACCTGATAGAAACTCTTAATTAATGGGACCCTGAACTCTCTCTTTATCCCCAAGCCCTCAAGGAATGAGTCGAGCAGCTCGAGGGCAGTGCCCACAAATCCGTGAGTTCGACCTCCATGTTCAAAGCTTCCAGATACCTGGCCGGAGAGAGACAGCAATGCGATCGGGGAGCCTAAGGAGAATACTCTAATTACATACTATGGCTGCGCAGGGGCTACAAGGGAACAGTGTGAATACTAACTCCGTCTCCTGTATTGCACTTCCAAACGCCAGGCAGGCTTTATCAAGCGTGGGCTTCAAATCGCGTTGGCATTCCGGTTCAACAGCAGGAGCGCCGGGTACGAAATACTAAGAGACCCTAAACCCTACACTCCAAATCCTTTGAACCCAAAGTTCTCAAGACCCTAAACCCTGAAGGCCTAAACCGTAATTTGGCCTTGGCAAGTTCAAAAAAAATTGCACCCTCGGCTAGTGGACCTGATATATAGGGGCATTGATGTCTACATAAAGAATCGGGCTGTTGCACATAATGTAAGAGCAGAACTAACGAGCACGACGGTTTAAGGCTTTAAGGTTTGGGGCTCAGGGTAAAACTGTACTACTGACACAGACCTATACAGGAGCTTCTTGCCCAATTAATCCCTAAAGGTCCATGTACCCAAATCGTATATACTTTGGCCCCAAAGTAACTGCAAGGGGACTACTTTAAGGCCACAGTATATATTATCTGGGTACATGGACCCTTAAGAGAATTACAGCCTCACGAGTTGCTGCAGGGCTTTCGCATCACAGAAGCAGTCGACCAAGGAGCAGGTTTGTCGGCCCAGGGTTGAGAGTTACAGCTTAAGAGTTATCGTTCTCATTCCGAGTGTTCCGTAGACTGAGCCCGACATCGCTCTGTAACCCGAGCTTTGTGGTGGAAAACCTCTATGTCGACCTGCCTTTAAAAGCTGCATTTTCGACCCGTTCTGTCCGGAGTTGTATAATATCGGCATATATATAATAATATATGGGAGCAACAGGGTTTAGGGTGTAATATACACGAGTATCCTATATGGAAAAACAGGTACTCTACGGGAAACATAATATTTCGCCAGTATGCACAATCACCAGAGACCACATCAAAGTAGTCTTACTCACTCCTGAACACCGAGACGGTAGCACACGCGGCAGGATATTCCAGGCAAAAGCAGACACCTTACACAACCCCTAATCCTAAACCCTAAACCCTAAAACGACACGGCAACGAGAACTTCCCCAGAGGGTCCGAGTACCCAAATAGTAAGGTTTTAGGTCCCAAAATCCATACGCTGAATGGTTTTTGGACCTTGAAACCCTATTATTTGGGTACTTGGACCCTTAGGGTTCTACAGAAGGGATGAGATGGTTGAGCTCGGCGGCTCTAGGTTTCAAGCCACCCATCTCGGCTTCTATGGTCCTTGTGCCCATATACTAGCTCTTTTGCCCCAAGGCACCTATGCAGGAACTCTAATATATGGCCCACTGTACTTGCTATAGCGGCAGATATGGACCGTCAGGGTGCTCTCTCTCGAAACGAAGATTTTGTGGGTTTTTGGGAGCCGGTTCTGCTCCTGTGTTCTTAAAACTAACCGGGTTTTGGGGGTTGGGGTTTAGGGTTTCGGTTTTAGGGTTTGGGGTTTAGGGTTTAGGGTTCGGCAAGTACCTCCGGCGAGCGGGGTTTAAAGGGCTCCGATCACCAAAAGAAGTGCCCAATACCCGGGGTTCAAATAACTATGTTTAGGGTTTGGGGTTTCAAACTAGAACACCCCCAGGGGATATTCGCGTGGACCTCCGCGCATAGCGCGATGCTTCGTTCTGCAGCTCCACAGCACTGCTGATGCACCTGTGGTCGAGAGCGAGAACAACAAGAAGAACAACCACAGTAGACAGCAGTCCAAACTTAAAGAAGGACGGTGATGATGACCCCTGATCATCACTAAAGTTTCCGCTATAACCCCCAAATAGGAAACCCTAAACCCGACATGATCCGTCGACTTCTCAAGCCCTGAAGCCAGCCTTGAAGACTAGACTCTAAATTCTACCCTAAACCCTGGGATCCCTGCAGGGCCAAGGCACCCACACACCGCCTCGGCATCGAGCTTTGCCAGCTTGGAGAATGTCAAGGAGATGAGGTCACCAACCTTCAGGACTCCAAGGGGGGGTTCCTGTAAGGCTTAGGGGTTTAGGGCTCAAGCTTCAGGGTTTCAGGGTTTAGGGTTTGGGCGTTCAGGGTTTAGGGTTTGGGGCTCAAGGCGCTTGGTTTCGGGCTCAAGGCTTAAGAGTTTAGGGTCTAAGGTTCTTTCGGGGTTCCTTCCAAGGCTCCTTTACGAATGGTTTCCCTTCCGGGTACTATAATCAGGGTTCTACAAGGGTGGAGGGTTTAGGGTGCAACGTAGGTATCTCTCGTTCCATTAGACGTCCTTTCAGGTACGTGCAACCCCTACTAGAGAACTCTAAACCACCTCAAGCCGCCAGTTACCTAAATAGTAGGTAACTGATCATCGACGATGTGGCCGCGTAAACCCTTGTAACTAATATCCTAGTAGGTAAGTTGCAAATGGCTGGAGCCCTGGGATACCGCGCATGATCGAATGCTGAATCTACACGGCAGCCGGAGCCTCCTACCACTGTGCTTTAGGGTTTGGGCATTCCGCATCGTTGTAAATAGGCCAGAAACCCTATAATCCCTGAACCCTAAACCCTATAAACCCCTAAATCCCTAAACCATTGTGGTTGCCTGAACTGTCACAGCTCAGATCCCCCGGCATTTTGCTATCTGATTCAGGGCCTAGGGACCAAGGAGTTCGGGCATGTAGGGTTTAGGGTTTAGTCTTTAGGGTTAGGGTTTAGTTTTTAGGGTTTAGGGGTAGGGTTTAGGACATGTGCAGGTTGCAGGGTTTACCGTTTACGGGTCTTGCAGGGCGCCAGGTGACAGGCAGCGACATGCTGGGCCTTGTCTATGTCTAGTTTGGAGGCATGTCGTGGGCCGTATAGTATTGTAGAGTCATTGTAGAGAGGTTCTGCCAAACGTCACAGCGGAACTAGAGCAGTCACAAAACCAGAGTACCTCCACTACTGTCTTTGTTGCCTTGGCCTAGCCCGCACAGACTGCTCCGTTTCTAATTCCAGTCGTGAATTTGAATAACTTGATCTTGACATATCTTGACAAAATAAGACAGCCTAGCTGAAGAAGGACTCGGTCCCAGCGGCATAGTTCCAATGCGTCCATAAACACATCTCTGCGAGCAGGACTCTGTCAGAAATTTCTCGTTGCGCTAGGTCCTTGGTCAAGGGTTTTCTCTGAACCCCTGTCGGGCTTGTGAAGACAAGTTCGACCTATAACGCTGCAATGTGCCGCATGTCGGACATGGGCTAAGTTGATCTTAACTGGATGGCGAGGCAAAGCGGTTTGCGAGCTGTTTGGCTTTGAGATGAGCTTCAGCTTCAACGGCACCATGTAATGCATACACCAATGTGTTTGATGGCAGTGCTGCGCTGGACAACATGCCCGCATGGCAAACTTCGGCGAGCACAGCACTTCGGGCTCCCTTCTTTATGACATCGAGGGTTTCGGTTTAACCGTGTCGGTTGGATGCTGTGGCATGCATCACGCGACCCCGACGAAGTACACCTGCATTTACTGATATGTAACACGCAGGCGACTTCTCCATTGCTCTCATGTGAACGGCATCCTGCCCACACATCTGTGCTGGAATCCTTCACCGAATCCTTCCACCCCTGCACGCGGCCTTGCTGTAAAACCCATGACCGTAACCGTGATCGCTTGGCAAGACTTCTGACCGCATTACTACATCCGCTGACTGTGGAACCCGCGGCAGGAGTCGTCCGATTTGTAGGCCCTAAACCCCCTAGGGCCGAACTACTGCTCTTCTCTTCCTTGTCCTCTAGGTTTTCAGAAGTTCAGGGATACCGGAAAAACATCTTGCAATATTTGATGGGTGCAATGTCGCCTTCGAGGTTTTGAGTTCGTTTGAGACTGTCTAGACCGCAACCACTAACCCCTAAAGCCCTTTCATCAGCCCAACTCTAAACACCCAAACCCTAAAACCCTAAAGCCCTGAAATCTTCACGCCAAACAAAAAACACCGTCTCTTGCTCTCCCAAGCCCTTCGCTTGAGACTCTGAAGCCGGAGCCGGCGGTTTTTGGTTGGAGGTTGGTTGAAGGTTTCTGGGTAGGGTTTGGGGTTGGTTGAGGGGTTTAGGTAAGCAACTCGAAAGTGCGTCCACCAAGGGTCATCTTGTGTATATTTCAAAGAGCCGTCGATGGTGACGAAGCAAGCATCTGCATCGCCGCCACTGCAGAAGACCTGGGCAGCGTATCGCTCCATCAAACCGTAAACCCCTTTATTCAAAAGGCTGACCTTTCAACCCGTAAACCGAAAACCTCAATACCCAACACCCAAAACCCTCAGTGCGAACAACCCTGTCTTTTTCAACCACCCCGAGGTATCTGAACTTGACTTTCTGGTTTTACCAACCCCAAACCCTACGAGAAGAGTGGCTTCTGACCCTTTTCTATTATAGGGAACAACCACTACAGCGACAGGATTTTGGATTCCCACCCTGGAATCCAAAAACACTTATTCAAACCCTGAACCCTAAATGCAAAACTCTGAGCCTGAGCCTTAAGCAATGCAAGTTAGGCATGTTTGGAGGGGCTGGCTTCAGGCTCCGGATGGGTTCGGGCCAACTCAGCAAAGACTCGGTTGCTGCTAAAGAAGTTAGACTATAATCAGGAAGCCCTAACTAAGGGCTGCTTGTCGGACCATAGACAGCTCTTCAGCTCCTCCACATATATTAGGTATTAGACATATACAGACGTTTGACAGACGTTGGACATCTACAGATGTTGTAAAAGTATCTACAAACATTGACAGAATATATTCAGTATAACAGGCAATGACAGCCAGAGGCACAGGTTTTCTTCTGAGATCTGCGATATCCAGGCCGGCATGGATGCAGGCATGATCACTGCCGAGAGCTCGCGGAGCGGCTCGAGCGGCTCTCCGAGCCGCTCCGCAAGCTCTCGTCAGTCCTGCCGCGACCCACGATCACTGCGTAGAGCGGGACGGTCGTGGGCCTGGGTAGCGCGATCACCTCGTCCTGCACATGCACCTTTTCTTCTCCGAAAAAAGCTCATGGTGCAGGACGAGGTGAGACACCTCGTCTTGCATATGAACTTTCTATCGTTGATTGAATCAGACCAGGTCGATCACCTGAGACAGAACGTTGTGTCAGGCACTTCCCTGCAACCATCACTGCAGTCGAGGCCATTGTCAATGCGACGTCCCACAGGCGCAGCACTGACCATGGGCATCGACTTCTTTGAAGGCCAGGCTTGCGGCTTGCCTAGTCACATTCCAGGAGTGACTTGTAAACCTCATAACCGTTGTAATCATGAGAAGAATCAGTCGAGGCGATGTGTCACAGGAACACGGCATTGACCGTGTGCCTCGACTTCTTTGACCAGTCAGACTCATGGTCAAGCTTTAAACGGCAGGATCTCATATGCAGAACTGCCAATGACCTGTGGCTAGGCATGCCTCTCCACTCCAGGAGAGACTTGGCCTCTGTGAATCCAGGCAGACTCACCAGCACCGAAGCCGGAGCTTCGGTATGTTGGTGACTCACCAGCACCGAAGCCGAAGCTTCGGTATGCTGGTGAGTTGACCAGCACCGAGGCCGAAGCCTCGGTATGCTGGTAACCAGGCACTACTACAATACCAAATCCCCAAGCCACCTCACCTAACCTAGACAAACCACTGAAGCACCTGGCACAGGCAGATGTTCAGGTGGTTGGAGATGTACACAGAGGAGACATGGCGCAGAAGGGCTTTTGTTTAGATAACATGCTTAAGGGCATAGCTATGTTATGGTGTTAAAGTTTCAGGGTCACCGGGGGATGAACAGACATTCCTCACCCCTGCAAGATGTCGGTGGTGAGACCGCAAACATCTTGTGAGGGTGAGGGATGCCCGCTGGCTTGCGGTTTAACAGTCAAGATAAGAGCTTCATTGTTAGTCAGGGAATGTGGTTTAGTTCGAAAGGCTAATTGTCACGGGAGCCTGAGAGGCTGGGTCGTGCGCACGAAGTTACCAAAAACACAGCCACCAACTCATCAAGCAACGAACCCTTTTCCTTGACCGAAAAGACAAGTAAGACAAGTCAAACTCAAATTCATACAGACATACTGACTTAATATATTAACTGTGTACAGTATACTATAGCAGCTCCTTCGCTCCTACCGATGCAAAGGCTAGCGAATATTTCGTATAACTTCCATTATGGTACCGGAAGAAATGAAGTTCCTTAGCAGCAACCCAGAAGATCCCTAACCTCGGTTCCATTCCACGGCTTGGGCTCACTGTCGGACCAGAACTCGGATCGCTTCTCATAAACCCTGAACCGCGCCTCTGGACCCCTGGAGATGCTGACTGTTCAGCTTGCACGTATGTCATGCCCAGATATCGCAACATTAGATAGAGACCCTCCCCTACAAGTGCATGGCATAACCCACTGCCAAGTCGGTATCGGGCTCTGTTCAGGTTCCATGCTAGCCTCGGGGACAGAAGTGCAAACTGATATCAACATAACGGACTGACTTCATCATACCCCTGCATGTCAGAGCAGAGGGGACAATAGGATGATGAATCATATCAGAAAACATTATCGAGTCTTAGCCGTGGGTTAAGATGGAGCCAAAGACGCAACATCGGCCTCTGCTGCATCTACAGGCAGCACCGCCTGCACCCGGCACTGAGCTTTGACGGGTTAGGGCTGGGTCAGGAGTTTTGGTTGCATCGGGTTTCGGGTTTTGAGACTCACCAGCTAACTGTTCAAGGCCTGCTTCCCACAACACTGCTAAGCTGCTAAACACGCCTAGTCCCCGATCCACAGACCCATGTTTTCGAAACTTGCCCTCAGGGTCCATGCACGCAGATATGTATAGCATAATATACTATGCGCATTGCGCTTCGCCCTTGCGCGCTCTTGGCACACGGTTTAAAACATTCCCAGAGGCTAGGGGTTCAGGGGTTTAGGGGTTCAGCGGTTAACCAGAACCCTAGAAAACCTAGCTTTTGGGATTCTTGACGATGGTTTCTCATGAAGCTCCTTAAAAAAGTAGGTTCTTTGGGGTTAAGGTAGGGTTTCAGGCGTAGGGCTACAAGGGTTTATGGTTTGTGGCCGTTTAGGGATAGTTTACTGTAGAGGTTGGCTTGGGCTTTTGTTTTCATTTAGGGCGAATGAGTCCCTTCCCTGCCCCTCGAGCTCCTTTCGACTGCGATTTAGGGTTTAGGGTTTAGGGTTCAGGGATTGAAGTCAAGCATCAGCCTACCCGAATGACAGCCCATGCAAACGGCAATAGCTCCAGAAACATAGAGCCCCGGAACGAATCTGAGTTACGTACTCCTCTGAGACCCAACCCAGTTAGTAATAGCAAACATATAATCCTGAAGCCCTCAGCCCTAAACCCTAAACCCAAACCGTCCGAATACGAGACATGGGCCCTGTTGGAAGTAGCGAGGTTGCCTTCCTGGCGACTTGCTGGAGAACTCTGTCGACGTAGCTCAGTCCTGCCAAGTGGGGCGGAAGGTGGGGCGGGGGGGCGGGGGGTTGGGGGTGGTCAGGGGGTTAGGGTTTGTAGGTTTTAGGAGTTTAGGGTTTTTGGGA
>CAJNJA010005544.1:0-10558 GCA_905231915.1 Symbiodinium necroappetens
TCGCTACCAAACGCGGTCAGTGGCGATGACCGGGAACTATCATCGGACATGAGGGTGGTAATTGGTGGGTCTCGTTCGGTGGGCGCTGTCATCTCGTTGCCGAGGAACACCTAAGACCAGCGACTTCTGAAGAGCTGGGTGAGCTCTTCTCCACTCGTGTAGCCCGAGACGACCTTGAAAGGCTCCTAGAACTTGATCCCGATGACCCAGAAACCTTTGACCCGCCAGACTGCGAAATGCAAGGATTGGATGATCCAGCACAAGAACTTCCACCAGTTCCAGACGATGACCTGGAGGACATGGATTACGAGCCGAGTTTACCAGGTGAAGGGATATTTGATGATGTGCCGGGGGAACCTGGTGATGGACCTCGTGGTGCTAAACGTGATGGCGATGTGGCTCCACCTGTAGTCTCTAGGCGAGTTCGACAGAAAACACCAGGACGGCCAGAACACTCTGTGAACATGCTGAAACGTTGTCAAACAGAGAGAGCACTCGAGAAACAACTGGAAAAGGAGATTCCATGGAAATTAGTACCTCTCGAAGAACATGCAGCTTTCCGTGCAGCAGAACAGAAGCAGATTCAAGAACATTATGATCATGGTGCTCTCGAGCCTTTGTCTGTTGAAGAGTCGAATGAGATCAAAGGGCGTGTTCACAGTAGTCGCATATTGTCATCGAGGTTCGCTTATCGCGATAAACACTGGAGTCGTCGCAAAATCGATGCCAACGTTCCCTGGAAGCACAAAGCCCGTCTGGTTGTGTCCGGACACAAAGATCCTGATATCCCGCACTTAGAAACGGATGCACCTACTATCGGAAGACTTACAATCCTGACGCTGTTCCAGATTGTGGCAAGTCGCCGCAAGAAGCTGGATTGGATGGCATCTGCAGGGGATATCACTGCGGCATTCCTGAATGGTGATCCTCTTGAAAGAGAGCTGTACTTGCGACAACCCAAGGGTGGAGTGCAGGATCTTCTACCAGACCAAATCTTCAGGGTTAAGAAAGGGATCTTTGGATTACCGGACTCACCAAGGAAATGGTGGCGCAAACTGAGGCGAGATATGATGAGCATCAAGATTGAGTTCGAAGGACAGAGTCTCCAGTTTGTTCAATGTGCCCTTGACCCGTGTCTCTTTCAGCTTTGTGATCCCGAGTCTGGAAAGCCACTAGCCTATGTCGGTGTACATGTGGACGATTTGCTGGTGGTGGGACCACGAGGACTTGTGGGATGCATCAAAGAGGCATTGTCTTGTGCTTTTCCGGTGGACGGTTGGGAAGATGATACCTTTGAGTACATTGGCTCGCATGTCAGGGTCGGTGATGAGGGTGTGTTCATTGGTCAAGAATCCTATGCGAGCTCCCGGTTGTTCGAAGTTGAGGTGACTAGGGGTCAAGATGAGCTAGAGGAAGCGACAGAAGCCCAACGGATTGATAATCAGTCATTGGTGGGAGCGCTTTCGTGGCTCAGTGTTCAAACCAGGCCGGATCTACAATGCAGTGTTTCCCTAGCGCAACAGCTTCAGAAAACTCCGACAGTCGAGGACATCAAGTTTAGCAACAGAATCGCTAAGAGGGCTTGGGAGCACAGGGACAAGGGTGTTTGGCTTTGTCCTCTGGACCTTTCTTCACTGGAATATTTGGTCTATCATGATTCAGCATGGGCCAATGCACTCCTGGAGGGCGAAGAGCACTTTATCCTGAGTCCTGAAGATCACAAGAACGGGACCATGACTGAAGGGCCTTTTGACAGGAAGGCTCGGAAGGCCAAAAAGGAGAACTCCAAGGTGGCAAGCCAGCTGGGCATCCTCATTGCTCTGACTGATTCCCAAGGGTTCCGAAGTGGTGGGGGACAAGCCAGCATCATCGACTGGAAATCCTCTGCAAGCCCACGTGTTTGTAGATCGACGTTTGCAGCTGAGACGACTGCATGTTCGGAAGCTATAGAGATGGGCCAGTACGTCAGGTCGTTTGTGGAAACTGTTCTGCATGGCGACTTGAAGAGGGTCGAAGCTCTTGCTGGCTCAAAGCTCAGGTGCCTAACAGATTGCAAATCATTATTCGATCACCTTCATCGCGAGGGGGTGCCGCGAGTGCCGTCAGACAAGCGTCTGGCCATCGATCTCGCGGCTCTGAGGCAGTCCTTTAGTCTGGAGAAGGTGCGCGACCGTATCCCGCTTTATTGGCTGCCGACAGAATATCAACTAGCTGACATACTCACGAAACCAAAATGTCCGGATTCATGGTGGAAGACCATATGCAGCTATGTTCGTTTACCTTTTGTGCAGAGAGCATGCGAAACCTCCTGAAAGGGAGGAAGATTTTTAATCTGTGTAAAACCGAAGCCCAGCACGGCCCCTGCTGCAAGGATGACAGCACAAATCGACTAGCCCCTGCTGCAAGGATGACAGCACAAATCGAGCCTTCCGAGGCTGCTCTGGTTCTGTGAAAAGGATCTCCCCCTTCGGGGGTGCGGGGTTCTTCTTAGGGTTTTCTGGGGCCGGGGAGGTTCTAAGCTTGAGAAGGGTTTAGGCCAGGGTCCCGGGTCTTTTGTCTCGTTTTCTGTCTTGTCGTTTGTCAGTTAGGGTTTAAGGTTTATCGGGCTTCTGTAAGGCTTCTATAAGGTCTATAGACCTTCCAAAAGGCTCCTATACCGGTAGCTACCCACCTGAAAATGTCCTAGAGGTTGGGGCTTACCCACAGGCTCCATTGTAGCTCCTTTTTTGGCGGGCTCATATTTAGAATCCTGTAATCTAGTCCCAAAAAATGGAGCCTATGGGAACCCTAAACCCTAAACCCAAACCAGGGCCCCCTAAGCCCTAAACCCAAAGCCCTGAGCGCTGAACCCTCAATCCTAAACCCCTAAACCCCAAAACCCCTAAACCCCAGGGCCCCCTAAGCCCCAAACCCTCAACATTCGTGCATCAGCGGCTATCGGCTTCCACGGCTCAGGAGGAACCGAGCTCCGACTTCGGAGCATAACGCAGGGTAAGAATTCGAAAAGGGTTTGGGGGGGTTCCTTTATGGCATAAATATGCTAAGAACAAAATTGGTAAGTGTTTATGAGTCTATGTTATGTCTAGAGCTTGAAGACTTTGCACCTGTCTTTCCAGTTCCCACAACAAGTTACCATAAGCGGAACACGGAAGCCTAGGCTCTAAAGCGCCTCCGCGACATGCCACGGAACTTCTCTTCAACACAATATGTGAATCATTAGACTAGTGTGGGAGGTGGTATTCTACTGCAAAAGCAATAGCGAACCAAAACCATAATAAACACTCCTATGCTGCGGGGTATTCATATGCCATTATACATATCATTAGAACCCTCCAGAGCCCTAAACCCACGACCTAAACCCAAACACTACACCGTATAAGCCTACCTGGACCCCAAATGACCGACAATTGCAAGGACATATAACAAGGAAGCAATAAGACAGAGCCGTAAAAAAATAGGGTTTTGCAGGGTCCTAAACCCTATAAACCCTAAACCCTAAGCCCTAAACACTAAACCCAAGCCTTAAGCCCCATCAGCCAAGACTAACCCCGATCTCACCGGCCTGCCTTCAACCCGCTCGCTAGAGATGCAAGATCCGCATTGAGTGTCTGGGCCTGGCAAGAAAGGTTTGGGCTCAGGTTTAGGGTTTATGGGTTTAGGGCAGTTTAGGGGTTTAGGGTTCGAGGGTTTTGGGGTTTTGGTTTCATTTGGGGTTTGGGGCGAGAGTCCCTGCGGCCAACCGGACGGTAAACAGACCATGCAACGGAACCATGGGGGGTTTAGGGTTTAGGGTTCTAGGGCTTTAGGGACTTTAGGGAGTTCAGAAGAGGCTGTTCCCATTTTTAGGGTCATGGGTTCGCGGGGCCGTTTAGGGGTATACTGCAGTGGCATGTTGGCATGAACCCTACAATGACTTTGTAAACAAACAACACAAAAGCAGTAGGGTTCGTAGGTATAAAGAACAGATAAGAAAGCAATGTGACAATGCACAGCTAAGGGCTCAGTTCGGTCAGAATGATTACAAACAGGATCCCCTTACAGTCCTCATTGTCAAGCATTATTCTGCTTCCTAAGATTCTAAGCATTCGATGAAGGACCTGCCGCTTTGTAGCTTGGCTTTTGATGTAGCCAAGATGAACCTCCAGTGTCCAATAGCCCAAGGCCTCTGTCACGGGGCTTTATACGCTGTTCTGGGCCTTGAAGGACTTTACAAGACCTCTGACGGCTTGAAAAGAGGGTTTTGCAGGGTTTAGCCCCCTTAGTAAGGCTCTATAAAGACTCTTGGGAGAAGGTAATTAGGACGAGAGACCATACTAACCAAAAAAACTGTTGGGCTCGTTCGAGACTTCGGGTACGGGCTGATGCTCCACATCCAAAAGTGCATCGAACATGGCAAAAGGCAAACGCTGGTACATGTCATTTAGAAGTAGCTTGTTTAAGGGGTCCTTATAAGAAGCCCTCAACCCCAAAGCCCAGTGCCAATCCTAACTCCTAAACCCCGCTATATCCCCTTTAATCCTCAAGTTGGTCCTAAACCATAACAGGTGCTATGGAACCCTTTAAGAAATCCTTAGAATCAATTTTGGGAACTTGATCATGAGCAAGGGCCCCTGGCTTACCCCTACACGCACTACATAAACCCTAAACCCTAAACCCCTAAACCCTAAACCCCTAAACCCCTCAACCCCAAACCCTAAGGCCCTAAACCCTTAAACCCCCTAAAACCCCAAAAACCCTAAACCCTAAACCCAAAGCATCCTCCACGGCCGGCTCCGGAACCTCAACCAGCTTAGGAACCAAACCCTTTAACGTAACCCTAAGGGTTCGAAGGACGTTGTGGTTCCTTTTTGGGGTTACTTTATAGGATCCTAACTATAAAAGGTATTATGGAGGTTTACTATAGCCCTAAGGGTCCAAAGGACCTATAATAATCATGTACTTGGGTTACGGATAGTAGCTTTGTAGGTTAGTATTCTGAAGAGTACATGATTATCAGGTGCGTGGACCCTAGGGGTAATTGAGGGGCCTAAGAAAATTACTCATACCGTTCTGGTGGTTCCTTGTTATAGTTATCGTATAACATGCCCCGAAACCCTATTCTTATTTATTTAGGGGCCATCCATCGGACTACTATGAACCCTTACCTGGCGACACTTGAACCTGAAACCCTAAACCCTAAACCCTAAACCCGGTAACCCTAAACCCTAAAGTCTAAACCCTAAACCCTAAACTCTAAAGTCTAAACCCTAAAGTCTAAACCCTCAACCCTAAAACCCTAAAGTCTAAACCCTAAAGTCTAAACCCTCAACCCTAAAACCCTCAACCCTAAACTCCTACACCCTAAACCCTTAAACCCTAAACCCTACTTCTGGGGTCAGTGGGTCCTTAGCCAAGCGACCGTCACAGCTTCCGCCATGGCTTTGGCCGAAGCCCGCAGGTCCTTCGGCTTGGGGCTTTTTCCTTAAAGGGATCTATAGGGGCCTTAAAGGGTTCCTTAAAGGGATCTATAGGGGCCTTTTAGGGTTCCTTCAAGGGATCTATAGGGGCTTCTATAAGGGTAATTAGGGATGTTTAGGGTTTGGGGTTTAGGGGTGTAAGGGGTTTAGGGGTTTAGGGGTTTAGGGTTTAGGGGTTTTAGGGGTTTTAGGGGTTTTAAGGGGTTTAGGGGTTTAGGGTTTGGGGGTTTAGGGGTTTAGGGGTTGGTTAGGGATTTATTGCGCTATTTCCTAGTAGGGAGGCCTTGATGATTTTGGTAAGGGTTCCTGCCAGGGCTCCTTTAGAGATCTTCGCTTCCAGGCTCTTCCTTGCTTAATAGTAAGTGTACCCTTTTTCCTAATACTCGGCTTTAATAAGGAGAGCCCCAAATGCAAAGGGCAAAAGGGTACTACTTTAGAACCTCGCTTCTAAGAGCTTGAGTGCCCTTAAGTCGTCGAAACACTAAGGACCCTCGAGAAAGTAGGTGAAGGCAGCCTCGAGGGATTCAGGTCTAGACTCATAGTGCGTAGCGCTTACTTTAGGGTTTAGGGGCTTAGGGTTTAGGGGTTTACGGGGTCTAGGATAGTTTAGGGTTTAGGGCTTAAGATTTATGTAGGCAGGAACATGAAATATTTAGAGGTTTGCTGTCAACCCGTACACAATCTCTACTTACTCTCCATGCGAAGGCTCGGAACTCTATGCCCTGAGCTCGAAACTTACGAACCTCAACCCTGCGAATTTTCAGTGGATCCTAGCACTTCCAAGATCTGCCTAGCCCCTTAAATCTAGTACCTTTTATTGGGTGACCTACTTTATTATGGGTAGGGTCCTAAACCAAGAAGCTAAAGGGTAACCAACAAAAGGTACTACGTCTAAGGGTCGAGCCAGGATGTCGGCGACGCCGAAGCGCCCCGCCCCCTACGCCACGTCCTACGAGATTCCTCGGCCTACCAGAGACCCAGGAGCCGTGATGTAGGGGCCTTAACAATTAGAATAGGGCTTTGCGCCCCATTCTACTATAGTTATAAGTAAGGAACCCCCCAACATACTATTAATTTTGGTACTGATTTAGGCCCCTTTTAGATTAATCACTGGAAATCCTCAGCCCACTGGGTGCGGGACCGCCAGAGTCCCCGATACTCGCAACAGCTATCGATGTTCATGGTGCTCTTAAGGTGCAGTAGCGCTGCCTATACCTGTATCCCCAAACCCTACGAAATAGTTGGTTATGCCCCCTTAATTATAGGGTCTAACCCTTAGAACGGTAGGGTTTTTGTATACCCACGTAGTCTCCATTGTAGCTCCTGCTTTTGGGCTACCCGAAAGGATCTTACAAAATTCTGAATCACTTGAACTAAGAAAACGGAACTACGATGGAACCCTAAACCCTAAAGCCCTAAACCCCCCACACCCGAAGCCCCTCTACCCCAATGCAGACGATGGGTAACCACCCTAAACCCTAAACCCCTAAACACCCATCGCACACCTTTTGCTGCCTTGCCGGAGCGTCTGGTGGACACTTACTGGGGCTTCACCTCCCGGAGGCTGCCTTTTCACAGTTTAGGGTTTAGGGCTGGGGTTTTGAGTTTAGGGTTTAGGGTTAGGGTTAGGGTTTAGGGTTTAGGGCTACAGTTTTGGGTTTAGGATTTAGGGTTTAGGGTTTAGGGTCAGGGTTTAGCTCTCTGCAACTTCGTCCCGTGTCTGGTTTGGGAGGCTCGGGCTTTACATTATCGAGTTAAAACCCTAAACCCCTAAACCCCTAAACCCTACATCTCTAAACATCTAAACCCCAAACCCGGGCTGTCAGAGATCGTGCACTGTAGATCTTTCGGTCTACTGAGTCTACTGAGCATCCCAGGATTGTTACTTCAGGCTTCAGGGTTTGGGATTGAATGGGTTTCGGGTGTCGCGCTTACAAGGGTTCAGGGTTTAGGATTTAGGGCATTTAGGGTTTAGGGTCGGATTTTTTTGGTCGAGAAGCTTACCGACCCACCACCGCACATGCAAAGCAGTGGCCCAGGTTGTGTCCACCTCCCTGGAGCATTAACATAGATGTGGTGGCTTCTCAAGCGTCTCCTGGAGACCCTGAGTGGTCCTACGGCCGCGGGCGCTCCCAACCGAAACGATTCAAAGCACAACATCACGCTAAACCCCAAGCCCAAAACTCTAAACTCCAAACCCTAACTAAACTCCAAACTCTAAACTCTCAATAACCCAAACTAAACCCAAAACTTTAAACCCTAAACGCTGGATAGAGGGAATCTCCCGGCATGCAACTACACTCTTGGCTGCATCTTTGGACTACTTCTGCACGTCGATGTAAGTCATGCTAGGGAGTGATCATTTACCCCGCCCCAAATTAGAGTCTGTCTACTTGTACGATCATGTGCACCATGGGGCTTAAGTAAGGTGACTAGAGTTATAATTGCTTACAGCTCCGATTACGATACGTGTACGCAACCCTACTTACGAAGTCCCAAGATTCTCCAAGTAGTTTCTTGTGCATAACGAAAGCTTCTAACTTCGTCGGCATAACCTTAAAGTGGAACATTAACTGGAGATTGCCTGAATTTGGGGTTCAGGCTCCTTCATGTTGCAGGGAAGATCTTGAGAAGCCTGGCGCGCCAGATCAGTGGCTGTATGCCAGTTTCATGGTCAAGCTCTCGCCACATTTCTGTGGGAACCTCTTTGACCACAACTCGGGTCTGTGACCCGTGGCAGCAGGATGCTGGAAAGATGCGTGCCAGCCATAAACAGAGCAGTACAAACCTAGAAAGACTAGAAAGTTCCTAGCCACCTCCTCCTCCTGCTGCTGCTGCGGTTCTTTTGCTTCTAGTAGCTAGTAGTCGTCCGAAACAAAGAATACCAACACAGAAAAATATCAGCTGGCAAGTGCAAGAGCGATAGCAAGCGACACAAGTACTCCAATACAGATATGATCCTATAATGGCAATGCTTTCACGGATTTGCAAGATAACACAAGACCTCCAGGCATCCGCTCTTGCAGCTCATGTGACATTCATAGACTTTGGAAGACAGCAGCACTGAAATTTGTGGAATCAAGCATAGTCGACTGCCAAAGCTCTCTTTGGATCACCTGGATTGTGAGATGGAACATAGGAAAGGCAGGTACTATGCTATATTCCCCACTGTTCTAGGCTTTATAGGGGCCTGGCTTCGACTTTAAGACACGACGCCACCACAGTATTATCAAGCATGATGCGGAAGATTCACCGTCCTAATTAGGAGCCAGTTTGGGGGTTAGTAGTACGGCGTACGGTATACGATGTCAAGTCCGAAGACAAACAGCGAAAGCTTAAAAGCCTGCTAAACTCCTAACCCTACTTGGAGGCCCAGGGGACTTAGCAAGTCGGTTACAAGTAGGGTTATAATTGGGGTATCTCCATTTAGGGTACTTATAACTCTACTTACTAAGTCCCCTGGGCCTCTAAGGAAACCTAGTGGAAAACAAAGGGCTGCCTGGAGGTCAGTGTTTGTGGTTGGAGGTTTAGGGTTCTCAGCGCTTAGAATAAGTAACTTCAGGCAGGATTCGAACAGGTTCTTGTAACAAACACCCGAGGATCGCAATTCTTGGAACAGGATAAATGGAGATATTAAAAGCTAATTAGGGTTTAGGGTTTAGGGGCTCGGGTTTTGGGTCTTGGGTTTAGGGTACAGGGTGGTCATTAACGGCCTTTGAGAGACCCAGGTTGCTAGCTGTTCAGACCTGTGCGTGACTAGTTTTGTTTGGTTTAGAGTTTGAAAGGATTTTGACATAAGGCCCTAAACCGTAAATCCTCAACCCTAAACCCTGAGTCCTAAACCCAAGGGTCTTCGTCGGGTTCAGGATGTGAGGGTCTATGACCAGAGCTTTCGTAAGGAAGCGACGACAGTACCAGCGAAGTCGTGGGGGTTTGCGGAGCGTTTACCCTCCGGATCCAGGCGCCTTATCTTTGCACATTCTACTACCAGCACTAAACCATAATTCTAAGCGAAACCCTCAAAAAAAAACTGTCAAAGTACTCCAAGGATGCATTGAGCCTTCAGGTTAGGTATATCTCCGTTGAGGCCCCGAAGCTCTTCTGCCAGTGCAGCTGCTCAAAGCTTAGAGCTGTAGGGCCCACTCACCTGGAATGGACGCCGACTCCAGCTTCATGACCTTGAGAGGCTCGAGGGTCTTAGGGATGTTGTGAAAGGCCACCCGGACGCCAAGGACTACCTGGAGACCCTCCACCCTATAGGCCCTAAACCCTAAACCCCTAAACACAACGGTTTAGGGTTTAGGGTTTATAGGGTTTAGGACACTACCCGGAGACCACATGCTAAAATGCAGTCCCCTTCAAGTACTGGCTGCTCGAGGACCAGCAGGAAAGTGCTGTGGCGCATGTCGCAAGCAGCGGACTTCTGCTTCCCTTGTAGCTTGCGAGAACCGCTTCCCGATTCAAGGTGTTCGAGAACAAAACGTGTTCCATATCGTACTATTTACAATGGATCGGGCTCCCCGTCCTCACGGCTGCACGGATCCTCTGTAAATAAATAGGAAATCAGCAAACGCTACTGCGCCACGTGGGAGACGCGCGCCGCGAGCATCCCGTGTAAATAGTAGGACGCGGTGACCCGATTTTTGCAGCATTTGCTGTGAAGAACAAGACACAAGGTGCACCACAAGCGGACAACATCAATTCTCTTTGCCCTGAATGCAAGGACCCTCTCGTGTTAACAGGCTCTTTGGGGAACTGCGCAGACATCCAGAAACTAAGGCTTAGTTAAACAGCCCCAAACTAAGGTTTATCTAAACCAGAATTTAAGGCACAGTATTTGAGGTTTAGCTGTAACCGAAGTGAAGGTCGAAACCCCTAAATCCCAAACCCAGAGCTGCAATCCAAGAGTAATCACTTGGGACTGTCTGTGCGGGTGAGAGAGAATCGGGGCTACACAAACTCTAGTACCCGAAGGAGAAGTATCGCCAGATAGTGCAAGCTTAACCCTAAGGGTCCAAGTGCCTAATAATCATATACTCTTCTGAATACTAACCTACAAAACTACTATCCGTAACCCAAGTACATGATTATTATAGGTCCTT
>CAJNJA010005545.1:416-17619 GCA_905231915.1 Symbiodinium necroappetens
TAGGGGTTGAGGAGCTTAGGGTTTAGGGCTGAGGGTTCAGGGTTTTGGGTTGGGGTTTCAAGATTTCGGCTTCGGGTTTCGAATTTTTGGGGATTGGGCATTCAGTGGCACGCAGTCTGAACATTTTGGGGTCGCTGTAGCCTCGCTTGTGCCGGGTCTAGTGTTTCGGGCAGGCCTACGCGATCCGAAAGGTTGCCCGTTTTCCCTTTAGACACGTCAGACATCTACCAGCCAGCAACTCCACACCCTCAGAAAATCTCATGTTGTATTCATCCACATCCAAAAATTTGTGATTTGAGGTTTGGTTTTCAATGCTGGAGGTTTCCTTGTAGTAGCAACGGTATACCATCATATCTTAGCAGCCGTCTCCGTCTAGCCATCACCACCTGGGCCTTACGTTGGGAGTTCAACCCGGGGCCCGTGGTCTCTCCCCGAGGTTCCGCGAACCCCCCCTGGGTGCATCCGATTGCACCAGGAGAAGCAGTGGTTTAGGGTTTGGGGGTTTAGAGTTTCGTGTTCAGGGTTGGGGTCGCAAGAAACCGCCAACCCTGCCGGTCAAGCAGCAAGGCGCTTGAACACATCAGTAACCTTCCTGAACGCATGTCCGGGCCTTCAATGTAGACGCCGAAACCCTAAACAACGCAAACGCCCTCAACCTCTAACCCCTAAACCCTAAACCCTCGATCCTAGACCCTAAATCCTAGACCCTAAACCCTAAGCCCTAAACCCTTGACCCTAGACTCTAAACCGTAAACCCTAGACCCTAAACCCTAAACGCTCGACCCTAGTCCCTAAACCCTAAACCCTAGACCCTAAACCCTAAACCCTCGACCCTAGACCCTAAACCCTAAACCCTAGGCCCTAAACCCTAAGCCCTAAACCCTCGACCCTAGACCTTAAACCCCAAACCCTAGACCCTAAACCCTAGACCCGAGAAGAGAGAGGCTTGGGGTACCCCGCAATTCACGGAACCACCGCCGAAGCCCTGAAGGTTCTTCCTGTGCCATCAGAAGCTGGCCGCAGGAGGCCCGGGTGGAATGTGGGCCCTCAGAGCCTGCTGTAGGCTTTCAGGCTTTAGGGGCTGGGGCAATTGGGGTTTAGGGGCTGGGGCATTTCGGGTTTAGGGGCTGGGGCATTTGGGGTTTAGGGGGCTGGGGCATTTAGGGTTTAGGGGCTGGAGCATTTGGGGTTTAGGGTTTGGGGTGTAGGGTTTAGGGAGCAGGGTTTAAGGTTTGGGGTTTTGAGGCTAGGGAGGGGGAAGGGTTTAGGTTAGGAATCAGGGTTTTGTCGAAGCCACCCATAGTGTCTAGAAGTGCCATGTATGCAACGAAGCCCAGCTCTCACCTGCAGCTCCCGATTTAAGTCGATGCGACATGGTCTAGGGTTGAGGGCTTTGGGGTTTGGAGTTCTTGGTTTTAGGGTCAGCAGAAAGTGCGGGAGGTGAACCCCCGAACCTTCGGACAGCATAGGTACCAGAAAGCAGACAAACCATCCCGCCTCGCCTTGCGATGCGGCAGGGTCACTTGCCCTAAGTTTGACTTTGCTTCTTGTGGGGTTCGGATTTAGGGGCTCAGGGTTTAGGGTGTCGGGTTGAGACTGAGAACATCCTCATTTAAAATACGGGCCTTAATAATCATAGAATAGGGTTTTGGGGTATATTATATTCTACTTATAGTAAGGAACTCCCCCCAAAATAGTCTAGGTAATTATTTAGGCCCCTATATCAGCCTATATCAACAGAGCCCGCTTAAAAAGAGAGAGGGTTTGGGTACCCCAAACCCTAAACCCTACACCCTAAGCCCTTCGGGGTGGGTTTCGGGGATCTTCGGCAGGCGTCGCCCGGCTCCTCAAGATGCGCCTGCAGAGACGCAGCGGTCGCAGCCCGGCTGAAGGGTACTCAGAGGTTGGGTTTAGGGTTGATAGGGCTTATAGGGTTTATAGGGCTTATAGGGTTTATAAGGTTTATAGGGTTGGTTTTTAGGGCTCATAGGGTTTACAGGGTTTAGGGTTTAGGGTTTTGGGCTTATAGGGTTTATAGAGTTTATAGGGTTTAGGGTTTACGATTTAGGGTTTAGGGTTTAGGGTTCCTTGTTTACGGGGTTTCTCGGGTGTTGTAAGTTGTGCGTAGGGGCTGCAAGAGTGATAAGGGCTCAGCCAGCGTTTGGCGAGGGGTTTTCAAGGGATTTCTGCGGGCTTGGATGGGATCCCGCACTCCTCTCATGCTTAACAGCCGTCAACTTTCCACATGCTCCCTGGTAGCCCGATAGCTCTCGTAGAAACACCCTGCAATCGCCTACACAACTCCAAACCCCTGCAAAGCCCTAAGCCGTTTTGAACCACAGACCCCGATGAAACTCGAAACCCTGACAACCCTAAGCCCGCGGAAACACTAAGCCACGAAGTCCCATATCCTGAACCGAAGCCCTAACCTGAAAACCCCAGAATTTCAAGCCGAAAGCTCGACACTCGACAGCTTGCGCCCAAATTCTTTTAGTAGGGTTTCGTGTTTTAGGGGCTTTAGGGTTTAGTGGCTTTAGTGGGTTTAGGGTTGGGGGGTTCTAGGGCTTATAGTGACAGGCTTAGTGAGGTTTACGGGTTGCAGGGGTCAAGGGTAGAGCCAACAGTGGCTTCAGTGTTTAGTCCTATGGGAGTTTTAGGATTTTAGCTTGGCGTTCAGTCTCCGGCGCCTTTTAGGGGGTGCGCTTCAGGGCCCATGAGCTCCAGAGCCCTCTTGCGCAGGTCCTAAACCCTATAATCCGTAAGCTCTAAGCCCGAAGCCCTCATCTCGAATCCTGAAACAGTGGCGGACAGGAAAAGAGGCGTTTAAAGCATATTCTAAACCCAAAGCCGAAATGCACCCAAACCTTAAAGCCAACGAGCTGCAAGGCAACACCACCTTCGTCGACTCGGACGATCTGAATGATCTTACAAGGCTCTTCAGCTATGTGGGCCAGGACCAGATGTTGCGCTTTAGGGTTTAGGGTTGTTACTTGGAGGTTCATGGGTAGTTGTAAGTATTGGTTGCAAGTATCATAGCTACTAGTTGTAGTCCATCCATATCAGGGGACTTGTAACCCACTTATCACTACCCATACACCTCCAAGTAGACCTTAAACCCTAAACCCAAAAACCCTAAACCCGAAACCCCAAACCCTAAACCCTAAACCCACCACAGGAACCCTTAAAGGAACCCCAAAAGGGAACCCTAGGGTTTCTCCAAGGCAGTAGCCTCTGAAGAGAGGGATCGTGTGCCACAGGGTCCGTTTCTAGATCCCCAACATAGTACGGCACCCTTGTAAAAGGACCCGAAAAGGGATCCTAAACCCTAAACCCCTGAGTGCGTAGGACCGTTATGCATTTTTTGATGGGTCTGTTTCCCCTGCCAATCTTCTTGAGGATTTTAAGGAGTTTTTTTACAAGAAAGGGCCTTTCAAACTTTTCAACTGGCGGGCTTTAAATTCCTTGAAATCCTTAGCATTTGATGTTTTGGGGAGGGGCGTGGTCCATTCAAAATTGCCCTCATCCTTGAAATCCTGAAAGCTTTGACAGGCCTGTGTGTGGTTTTCAAAATTTTTGAAGATTTTAAGGGCCTTTAAATGGTTAAAGAGTCTTTTCAATCCTTGAAAGGCCTTTTAAATTTTGAAGAGGCAATTTAAATTTTGAAAAGGCCCTTACATTGGTTAAAATCCTGAAAAATAGATATCTTGGGGGGGAGCGGTCCATTAAAAGTTTTTAAATCCTCAAAATCTTGAAAAGTTTGAAAGACCCGTGTGTGGCTTCCAAAATTTATGATTTTAAAGGATTTAAGGGCCTTTCACAATTTTAACGGCCTTTTGCAAATTTAAAAGGCCGATTGAATTTTTGAAGGCCCTTAAATTCCTTCAAATCCTTAAGTTTTGAAAGCCAGACACAGGCCTATTCAGGGTTTTAAGGATTTTTTAAAATCTAAGTGGACCGCGCTTCTCCCCAGAATATTTGATTCCAAAGAAATTAAGGAGCCCTTTAACATTTTAAAGGGCCGTTTCAAAATTTAAAAGGCATTTCAAACGTTTAAAGGGCCATTTAATTTTGAAAAAGGCCTTTGAAATTTTGAAAAGGTACTGAATTCCTTAAACTGTTTAACATCTTTAAAATTAGAGAATTTGGGGAGGAGCGCGGCCCATTAAAATTTTCCAAAATCCTAAAATCCATTCGAAAGGCTTGTGTGTGGCTTTCAAACCCTTAAGGATTTTACGGGATTTAAGGGCCTTTGAAATTTTAAAGGGCCTTTTGAAGCTCTAAAGAGTCGTTTAAAATTTTAAAGGCCTTTAAATTCATTAGAATCCTTTATATTTTGAAGCCAGACACAGGCCTCTCAACATTTTAAGGATTGTAAGGATTTTTAAAGTTTGAAATGGGCCGCGCCTGGCGCAAACATATGTAATTTTAAGGGTTTTAAGGGTTTTTAAAAAATTTAATTGCCTTGCCAATATTTAAAAGGGGCTTTTATTCATTCGAAAGGCCCTTTAAATTTTCAAAGGCCCTTAAGTCCTTGAATATCCTTAAAGTGTTGAAAGCCAGATACAGGCCTTTCAAACTTTTAAGGGTTGTAGCGACTTTTACAATTTTGAGCGGGCGGCGCTCCTCTCCAACATAGTTTTTATGGTTCTTAAGGATTTTACAGAGTTTAAGGGCCTTTTCTCAAAATTTGAAGGCCTTTTTCAAGCTTAAAAGGCCTTTCGAACATTGAAAAGACTCTTTAACATCTTAAAGGCCCTTAAGATTTTTCAAAGAATTGAAAGCCACACACAGGCCTTTCAATATTTTAAGGATTTCAACGATTAGCGAAATTTTGAATGGGCAGCGCTCCTCCCCAACATATTTAATTTTAAAGGTTTTAAGGAACTTAAGGGCCTTTTCAATATTTAAAAGGCCTCTGGGGTGGAACGTTTAGGAATCTGGCTTTAGGTCTAAACCCTAGGCCGTAAACTTGCCGTACAGCTAAACCTGAAGCCTTCAACGACAAGGGTACTTTTCTAGAATAGTGTCCTGTTGGGGATCTTTTTTATACGGGTGTTGGGGACCTAAAAAGGGACCCTCATTTAGAGAATCACCCATAAGTCTAATGAGCGGCCAGGACACTGAGACCTTCGTGGTATTGTGCAGCCCAGATGTGCTGTCTTCCGGCTGGGAAATCTTGATTTTGGGCTCAGGTTTGGAGATTTCAATCTTGGTTTCAGTGTAACCCAAAACCCTAACCCTAAACCCTAAACCGAGAGAGGGTGAGAGCCTGAGAGTTTTGGGTCTTGGGGTTTGTAGCGCAGGCTTCTGGCCTCGAATCGCTTGCATCCTCCCTCGCCATGAAGTGCCACAAAGGTCCCAGTCAGGCGAATGCAAGAGAGAACGCGCAAGGGTTCTGCAACTATTTTGTAGGACAATCTGTGCAGGATTGAAAATATGCCAAGTAGAAAATCTCGGCAGTGGCTGATATTCGCTGTCACGTACATGCAATTGGTCAACAAATAAATAAATACATAAATAAATAAATAAATAAATATATATATATATACACACACATACACACGGTTCAATACTCAATAGGTGCGCACGTAGGCAGGTGGACAGGTAGACAGCTAGATCTGTAGCTGGAACTGTTGAATGGTTTTGAGCGTTTGTGCCTCAAGATCCGCCATTCAGGAGTGTAGGGCCAAACCCTCCCATGCACTATTGCCTTTTTGAGGGTTCCTTAAAGGGCTTACAAGGATTTCTATAAGGCCGTCATAAGGGTTCTTTTTGGGTGGTTCTCTAAATTAGGGTCCATTTTCGGGTCCCCTATAGCTGGAGGTCCTCTCTTAGTCCCCTAAACCCTAAACCCTAAACCCCAAACCCTAAACCCTGAAGCCCTAAACCCTAAACCTCTAAACTCCGAAGGTTGCGCAAGTGGTGCATCGGCGAAATCTGTACTGCCCGAGCCCACGATGTCCACACCGCAGCTTGGTGTCTGTCCGGAGTGCTTTGCTTGGGGGTTTAGGGTTTAGGGGTTTAGAGGTTTAGGGGTTTAGGGTTTAGGGTTTAATCTGTCCGGATTGCTTTTCTTGGGGGTACCCTCCAAGGGATCCTGATAACAGGGATTCTCGGTGTTTAGGAACCCTAGAACCGTTAAGCCTAAACCCTAAGCCCTCAAGCAAACCATCAGTCCGGAAGGCCAAGTCTCAAACAGTGCTCTTGAGTTCCTGAACCTTCAGAGTAAGGTCCCCGAATTTTCAGAAACTCCCAACTTCAAGAATTCGGGTTTAGGGTTGAGGGGTTTAGGGTTCAGGTATCCTTCAATGTAAAGCTCCCACAGCCGAAGCCTTAAACCCCCCCCCCCCTTCCGCGGCACTGATCCCTAAACCCGAAACCTTAAACCCTACGGTTTGTACCGGGAAGTACTTTTAGGGTCAAAGAGGTCTCAGGGTTTCGGGGACGATGCTTCTCAACCGGGGTTTCTTGCGCCGATGCCCTAGGTTCCCTAGAACTTATGTGGCGATTCCCTAGATCGTATGTGGCGATTCCGTAGATCTTATGTGGCATTTCTGTCTGCCGAATCTTGCGAGAACAGCGCAGAGGTCCTTGTCAAGTGGCCGGAGTATACGGATCCGGACGAGTTCTTCATCAGCAACATGGAGAGCATCATTCCAGGCACCCGTTTTTGAAACCCAGATCTGGGATCGTTCCGGATCTCCCAATATTTCAGAGATATCCCTGAAGTACGTGCCCCTTGCTAGCCAGAACTCTGAGGGGACATGTGGTAGTTGTTGAGAAATCCACCTAAACCCTAAACCCTAAACCCTAAACCCTAAACCCTAAACCCTAAACCTTTAGGCCATAAGCTGAGTTCGATGTTTGGGAGTCAGGCTTGCGACCTGGAGCCCTCGGCTTCGAGTCTCCAGGATCTTAACTTAGTAGGGTAGGCAATCTTTAGCTTTGTTTGGGGTTTACGGGAGGGTTTAGGGCTTAGGGTTTAGGGTTTGGGTTTTGGGCTTAGGATTTAGGGTCTAGGTTTCAGGGGGCTTCTCATTCTACAATCCCGAGATTAAGCTTAGTTCCCCTAGGGTCAGGACAAGAAAGTTAAGGCCACGGGTGAAGCATGTTAAGGTCTGATGCGCTGAGGGAGCTAGGGTTTAGGCCTTAAGGGTTCAGGGGTTTAGGGTTTAGGGTCTAAGGCTTAGGGCTTAACTTCAGGGTTAGGATTTTGGGAGTTTGCGTTTAGGGTTTAAGGGAGGCCAGGACCATGGACTCCGTAATTTCGGGGCCTGGACAGCTCGTACTTTACCTAGTGTCATAGTGATTTGCCAGGGTTCGGGAATCCGGCGCCGGGCTAACACGAGGTAGTGGACGTCGAGAAGCCAAGCACGAAGAGGAAGGGCACGCCGGCCGAGCCATCGGCGAAAGCCTTTCCTTGTGGGCCGAAGGTGAAGCCGCGGAAGGGCCGCGCGGTCACGAAGCCTCCAGTGGAGAGTCAGTGGAGGGCCTATACCCGTGCAGGAAGGGCAAGAAGTAGCCGCCACGTTGGACACGTGCCACTGCAGCCCGACTTGCAGCGGCTTGCAATATCTGCTTTTCGGAGACCTGCAGGAGGGTGTTTGCTATCTGCCATCGACAGTTTGATGTGTGGGAATTAGGGCTTAGGGTTTTTTGAGCCCTACCTCGAAACCCTTCCCCTAGATGGTGGACTCGAGGTGCTTGTGGACGTAAAATGGGTTCATTTGAGGTCACAGGGTCAGCGCTCCCTTCACGGATTGGGGTTGCATGGTTTAGGATAGAATCGGATAGAAGCCCGATAGAAAGCCCTAAACTCCTAAGCGCCACGCAGGGGTCAGAGATCTGGCAAACTACAACATCTCAATGGGAGACGTCCGGGTGTCGTGGCTGCAGCAACGAGGATGCTGCACCTAAGATAGATGCTGCAAAGACGACGCTTGCTGCTGCGCTTACTGCTGCTGCGCTCACTGTTGCTATTATTGTCATCCTTGCTGTGACTACAGACTAGAGCTACTGCTTCAAGAAGTCAAAGCTGAATGATGCGGAATGGTGACTAATGGCTACAATTTTGTAGCCTATAACGATTAGGCTCTTATACTAATGATCCTGCCTTTTGAGGGTTTTCGGGGGGCATGCTGGCAGTGACGGTGGTAGCGGCATTCATATCACTAGCAGCCGGCTGCGTCGTAGCAATCGCAAATAGAAAGGATCGAAATGCCCAAGCGAACCTGCGGCTGGCTGATTCCGTTACCCTCAACCCTAGTCCACTTTCCCCTTAAATCTAGGACATTTTCAGGTGGGTAGATACCGTTATAGGAGCCTTATAGAAGGTCTATATACCTTATAGAAGCCTTATGGAAACTCCCCACCTGTAGTTTCCTTTAATTAAAGCCTTTCAGGAGTCCCTGTTTGAGTGTGCAGGGTCTGGGAGTTTGGGGCTTAGGATTTTAACCGAGGGCTTTAGATTCTATTGGCAAAGGAAGGGGAGGATCTTTAGGAGGGGATTTGGGGTTTGCGGTTAGGCCCTAAGCCGTAAGCAGTCCAGGCGGGCGGTGCGGTTTTTGCGTTCATCTCCGTTGGGTTTGCTGTTTTTTGGGTTCCTGCTTGTCCTGCACCCTTCAGGGCTGGCTAAACCTTAAACCCCTAGACCCTGGCTTTGGTGACAGAGGGGGGGGGGTTTGATAGTCCAGGTCTTTCGTGTTGCAGGTAGGATTGCAGGCTTTAGGGACGAGGAGGCTTTCTGTACAGTGTTCCACATCGATTTTGACTCTACCTACGGCTTAGCTTTAAAGTCATGTTGTTGGAGTTTAGGTTGTCACAGGTCTTTGAAGAAACTTTTGTTAAGCGCCGCTGAGAGTTTAGACTTTAGGGGCCAAGCATTTTTCGCGCTTAGGGTTTAGGGTTTAGGGCTTCTAAAAGGATCAGGGGATGTAGTAGTAAGTGGGTGATGGAGTAGGGTTACCTTTGCCGAACTTGGGGTACTAGGTGCTTCATGAACAAGCCCCCAAGGTTTAGGGTTTCGGGCTCAGGGTTTAGGGCTGTATGGGGCTGGCAATAAGTGCGGATACTACTATGTTGGCTCGATCTGGCCCCTCAGTTTCTAAAGCTCCGTACTTAGAAGCCTGAACTAGGTTTCCTTATCAGTAGCCCAGATCCATATTCTAACCATAAACTTTGAACCCTAAATTCCTAAATCCTAAACGCCCTAAATCTCACGCGCGTACACCACCTCTACGTGACGAAGGAGATGTACGTGGAACTCCTGAGCTGAAGGGGGAGATGTGCGTTGGTCCGGCCTAGGACGTGAGGGAGATCGTCGAAGTGGTCGGTGCTGCTGTGAAGGCGACAATTGCTCAGAAGAAGGCGATGGAGATGACGATGTTGGGGGTGACGAGGTGGATAATGACACACATGGGCAGTGATGGCGTGAGGGGCATAGCGACATTGGATGGGCAAGACTACGAAAACGATCAACGTCGCCGATTACACGATCCAGATCTACATGACCCGTGGGTTCTTCGATGTCTCACATGTGCCTGTGAGGCAGGGACGGCTGGACGACACCCATCATGTGTTGAGAAGCCCCAAACCCAAAACCTTATTCTAAGCATTAAGGCCCGTAGAGGTATCCAGAGCCGAAATCTGCAATGCCGAGAGCACATTGGGGCGGTGATGTCGTTTTTAGAGTTTAGGGTTCAGGGTTCAGGGTTTAGGCTTTAGGGTTTAGGGGGTGTGTTTAACATCTCTGCTTGCCGATGAAGAGCCTTAAACTCCGATCTTAGGGTTTTAGGGTATTGGGCATTTCTGTAGGTTTTGGTTGCCTTATGGGGCGTGTTCGTGCCCCTTTAAGCACTTCACTTAGGCCCCTAAGCCGAAGAACACACCCTAATCCCTAAAACCCTAAACCCTGAAACCCTAAACCCTAACCCCGAAACCCTAAACCCTAAACCCTAAGCCCCAAAACCCGAAACCCTAAACCCGAAGCCCGAAACCCTAAACCCGAAACCCTAAACCCTAGACTAGATCGAAGGAGAGTCTTCGGTTCCTTCAGACGGCGGATTCCATGGTCTTGCCCGCCAGCCTCTGCCAGGCTGGCACCCGATCCGCCCAGAGGTAGGGTTCAGGGTTCAGGGCTTTTAGCATTTAGGGTTGAGGTTTTAGGGTTTAAGGTTGAGGTTTTAGGGTTTGGGGTTCATTGGGGGTTCAGGCATTAGGGGTTAGGGAAGAGGGTTTAGGGAGTTGATAGTTCAAGGCTCTATCGAGGATTAAAGGGTTTTCGGAAAGACACGCGCCCCGCCGAAAGTATGCATGGAGGGCATCCGCCCTGATGTTCGATATGTAAGATCCCTGTCTTTACATGCTTTTAAAGCCATGGACAAGCCTGTAGGTTTGCTTTGATGCAGCTTAAGTATCCCTCAAACCCTAAACCCCAAACCCTACGCCCTAACCCTAAGCCGTACTTAAACTTCGAGGGAGGTTTGGGGGCCTCTGGTGTCAACACCAAGCTCTAAGCCCCTTGCACGTGTTTGGGTTCGTAGGGTCGCATCGAAGACCATCTGGGTCGCCAGAATACCTTGGTTTCCCGGGCATCAAACCTTGCATTTTTGCAACGAAAGCCGCGCATTTTGCTCGGCGTTTGAATTTTACCAGATTGAAATTGAGAGATGTCGCAATGTCTTGACTGCAACGTATACAAAGACCTGACAGTTTGAGAAGATGAGGCATCCCAAAAGAGAGAGCAAGAGAGAGAGAGAGAGCGTGCATATACACACATATATATACATATATATATATGTATGTAATGTAATGTAATGTAATGTAATGCAATGTAATGTAATGTAATGTAGTGTAGTGTAGTGTAATGTAATGTAAGGTAAGGTAACGTAACGTAACGTAACGTGACGTGAGGTAAGGTAAGGTAAGGTAAGGTAAGGTATGGTATGGTATGGTATGTATGTATGTATGTATGTATGTATGTAGTACGCACATACACATGCACACCTATATCTGCCTATATCTATAGCTATATCTCTATACATATATATATATATACATATATTTTTTACATATATACATACATATACTTATATAGATGTACATTCATAGAGATAGACTGAGTAGTAGGGGCCTGGAAACAGAACCTCTGAACCCCTAAACCAAGCAAGGTGCCATTTGAGTTTCAATCAATGTACCAAGCCCCTAGTATGATTTCTTGTGTTTTGGCTGCGCGCTTGCCTCCGTCTAAACCCCATACGATTCTGTCTCCTTGAAGAACAAGTGGGGTTGAGGCTATAGGGTTTCGGCTTCGGGGTTTAAATTAGCTTCAGGATTCAATTGCGTGAGCCCTAAACCCTAACCCGTTGTGCGGGCCATCGCTTCAGGCGTGTTGAGTCTTATCGTGGCTTGATGTTTAGGCTAAGCGGCTGTAAGTCCCAAGGACATATGAGGGTTACAGACAAGTAAGTGCCCCTGAACCCCAAACCGTACACCCCAAACGGCGCAGCTTAAGTTTGCCTGCGGGGTTTGGGTGTGGAGTTTGAGGAGTGGGGCGCCTTAGCCCTAAAAGCTGCAGGGGTTTGGGTTTAGGGTTCCCCTAAACCCTAAACCTTAGGGCCTAGGGTTTTGGGTATGCAACATCGCTATGTCAGGGTAGGAGCCGGGAGGAACCTCAGGTTAAGCCCAAAAAAACCTGAAACCACGAGCAACAGCCCGAGGATGCTCCTCAAACCCTGAAAAGACAAGCCCCTCCACCCCAAAACTCTTGGGTTTAGGGTTTAGGGTTTAGGGCCCTAAACCCAAAAATCCTAAACCCTAAACCTCAAAAGGGGGCAAGAGAAAAAAGCGAAAAAAACCCTGAAGAAACCTCCATGAAACCCTCCCGAGATCGAAGCAAGGACTCCATCAAAGACGTCTGTGACCTCTTGGTGCGGTCGAAAGTTTCAAAACCTGATCAACATGCGCTGCGAGTGCCACGGCTTAGGGTTTAGGGTTTAGGGTTTAGGGTAGCATTTGCTGCGAGTGCTTTTGGCTTCAAAGCTCCGGTTTAGGGTTTACGGGTTCGAGGTCTTGAGGAGTGGAGTATGGAAGTGGGTATAGGGCTTAGGGCCCCGAGGGAGCAGGGTATGGCATTGGGTTTCACGCTCAGGGTCTTGGGGGGTACCTGAGTAATTTAGGCATGGCTTGGGCTTTGGGCTGCAAGGTAACATGGAAGCTTAGATATTTGCCGCCTAATCCTGAGGAATTTCTTAATGTAGTTGCTGTAAGCTGCAGTATACCCTCTAAGCCTTATGCCAGCTGCCAAGGCCCCTAAATAACCCTGAACTACTACATCGCTTTAGGAGACGTTGCATTAGGGCTCCAAGGGCTTCAACAGGGTAGGATGAGAGGCATGTCGGTTTTGAGGATGCCTGGTTGTACTCTTGTTTCCCCACCTACATTTATGCTACCTTCCTGCAGTTTGAAACCCCATCCCAAAAGCCCTAAACCCCAACTCCAACCAAGCCCTAAGCGCTGAACCACTCTTTTGAGGTTGAGGCTTTCGGTTTTTAGGGCTCTCGGGCCTGCTGCTGCTCCTTTGGCTAGTCCTCCTCATTAGGGTCCCTTCTTTTGGAGCCCAAACCAAGGCGGCACCCGAGGCTCTTATAAAAGGACCCTAGAGGGGACCCAAAACTCTAAAACCCCTAAGCCCCAAAACCCAAAACCCCAAACCCTAATTTAGAAAGCGACCGATTTGAGGTGCGGAGCTCGCTCGCGACCACCAGCACGAAATTCAGCCTCTCAGTGGCATCTCTTGAGGTTTTGCGGAGGTCCTATGACGGGGCGGGGGTTTAGAGGGTGTTAGGGTTTACAGGGTTCAGGGGTTTTATGGTTTAGGGTTTGCGGGGTTCTATAATGAGGTTGAGGGTTGAAGCCTGGGAAGGGCTCAAGATAGGGGCCTGAAGAAATTGTAATCGTATTCCCTTGTCCCAAATCCCTAAACCCAAATCCTAAATTCTAAGTGGTCCCCAACAACCGGAAATCCAGCAAAACCAGTAGGCCTTGGAAAAGGCCTTCGGTAAAGGAGCGGGCATTGCAACATCGACCGTTTTTGGGCTTCTGTGTTGTTCCTCCCTCCTGTTCAAAGGCTTATTGTTAATTTGATCCTTTCAATTTTTTTGAATGTGCAAGGGCCTCGGAGGCCGAAGGGACGTTTTTGACAGCGGGAGCCTCAGGCCACAACCTTGATATTTCTACGTTTGAAACTTCGAAACCACTGCGGACAGCGTAGAGCCCCACAACGTTTAAAGCTTCCAGACCGCTGCCGGTGGCTCAAGCCGAAAGCTCGCTACTTTCACGCTTAGATTCTCCAGACCACTTCCGGCAACGGGAGCCCCAGGCCGAAAGCTTGTTACTTCCACGTTTAAACGTCCAGACCACTGCCGGCAGCGACATCTTAAGACCCCAAGGCCGTTGCGGGCAGCGGGAGCCCCTGGCCCAAGCCTTGATATTTCGACGTTCAAAGCTTCGATTCAACACCACTGCCACTTCGACATTCTAAAACCTCGAGACCACTGCCGGCAGCGGACGCCCGAGGCCAAAACCTTGATATTTCGACGTTCACAAAAACGGGAGACCACCTGCCGGCAGCGGATGGCTGGCCCAGGCCGAAAGCTTGCTATTTCGATTTTTAAAACTTCCAGACCACTGCCGGCAGCGGGAGCCCCAGGCCGAAAGCTTGTTTCTTCGACGTCTAAATCCTCCAGACGACTACGGGCAGCGGGATTCTTTCCTGAGTGGAGCCTGTCAGCACGTCCCTGCCCCTAGGCGAGACGCCCGGCCTGCCCCACATGAGTTCTCCCGTGTGCAGTCTGTTACTGTTGTCGTTGTTTTGCGTTTTCATGCCCAACACCCTGCTTGAAAAAACAGGAAGACATCGATGTCGCATGCGTGCCGTGGGCAGAGGTCGTGCATGAACTTTACATCGCACCAAAAGGTTCACAGGGTTTTGCCACGGCCGTTCATCGGATGGCTGGTAGCACGGTGGTTGCAGATCCCCTCCTTCTATACACAACCTTCTAAATATGTGCTATCAAACATCTGGGGCTTATTTTCTTACATCCTGCGGCTACAACTTAGTTTCCGCACGATGTAAAGCCGATCCGAATCTCGGCATCTGGATTATTGCTTGCCGTTGTGTTTTATCTCTTTGTATAAAGAAAATGAAAAAACATGATGAAATTGAGCACGCAACGCACCTCGGGTTAGTCGGGCGGGCAGTGAGTAGCCGTGTCAGGCTTGGCCCACCCTAAACCCTAAACCATAAACCCCAAACTTCAACCCTAAATACCCGAAGCCAGAAACTCTAAGCCGACTCGGCGGAGGCTCCGAGACAGAGCGTGAACCCATCTCCCCGGACTGTCCCATCCTCGCGGAGCCGGGGAACATCGAGGTCCGGGACGCGACGGTAAACCCCTAAACCCTGAACCCTCAGCCCTAAACCCTCAAACCCTTCATCCTACAGGCTTCGGGGCTCAGGATTCGAGGGTTGGGGCTTGGAGTGGTTTCACGGGGTTCACTGTCGTATCCAGCTGCAAGGTTGGACTGCACCGAACAGTGGATCATGCAAGTTATCGAGTTGGAAATGACTCGGCTTAGTTCCAATAAGCTTGCAGTTTTCGAGTTTGGCATTTAGTGCCGAACAGTTTCTGTGAGTTAGGGAATGGTCGTTATTTACGTTGTAGTACATGTACTGAATTTCAGACCTTCTTTGCGGGTTTTGGTGTTCTCCGGGTTTTGGGGGTTCTGCATAGCTTTGCCCGCGTGCCGTCATAGTGTCGGCAACTGCGATTTCCAGTCCTTTTTTAAAGTTTCGTGATACCACGACTGTTGCCACTACTACTACTACTACTACTACTACTGCTGTTACCATGCTGCTACTACTGTTACTACTGCTGCTGCTGCTGCTACTACTACCACTACTACAACTACGACTGCGTATTAGCACTGCTACCACGATGGCGACGAACAGCTGCAGTAGGTTTCCTTACAGCAAGTTTCTTGTTGGTAAACTTGTTCGTATTTCCGCAAATGTTTTCTGGGATAATTCGAGCATGACTACTAGCTAGATAGGCGTACCGATGATGCCGAAAGCATTTGTGCCACCTCCCGTCACAACGTCTTCCAACGTTTTGTCACAGAGTCCCAAGCGCCAAACCTAAAGCCATCTAAAGAAACTATTTGTATAAGTATTACTGTTATTACTATTGTTATTGTTATTACAATTAATATTGTTATTACTACTACTATTAGTGCTACCACTGTTAGCATTATTACGTACAAAAAGCATGGAAACCGAAAGCTTCAAGAAAGCCAGATCATAAGCTGTAGGAAAACCGTAAACTCCAGATCAGACTGCCCTAAACCCTAAACCCTAAACCCTAAACCCTAAACCCTAAACCCGAACACTTCTCCGGCCAGGCCGAAGCAGCGGCCTTCATCCTCATGGACCTTCTCATCCCTCGTGTGCTTGGGCAGCACAGGAGGGCTCCAGAGGGGTTTTAAGGGTTCAGGGCTTAGGCCGTTTAGGCTTTGGGGTTTGTGATTTGGGGCTTAGGGCTTGGGATTGTTGGTTTAAGGTTCAGGGTTTAGGCCTTATGATTTAGGGTTTAGGGGCTTGGCATTGTTGGTTTTTGGGGCTTCAGGGTTTGTGGCTTATAGGGCTTGGGGTTCACTGCAGGTCTTTAGGGTGGAGCAGCCTCTAGGCTTCCTTAAAGGCTCCCTTTAAGGGTTCTTCGAGGTGGTTCCTTTAAGGGGTTCCTTTAAGGGTTCCTTTAAGGGCTCCTTTAAGGGGTTCTTTAAGGGTTCCTTTACAGTTTTAGGGTTGGGGTCTACTTGGAGGTTCATGAGTAGCTACAAATGGGGCTACAAGTCCCCTAATATGAGTCAAAACTATAGTTACATAGTTACCCACTTATTATAAGTACCCATGGACTTCCAAGTAGTATCACGAAGCGTGTTCTACTTATTGATGACACTCATGTGAGTGAGTGAGTGAGTGGGTGACTGAGTGGGTGGGTGAGTGAGTCAGTGGGTGGGTGGGTGGGTGAGTGAGTGAGAGAGTGAGTGAGTGAGTGGGTGAATGAGTGAGTGAGTGAGTGGGTGGGTGGGTGAGTGAGTGGGTGAGAGAGTACATGAATAAAGGAAGGCATGAATGAATGGACACATAAGCAAATGTCTTCCCAGCCCCAAGCCCCCATGTGCCATGTACAATCAAGAGCTTGGGCCCTAAACTGTCTCGATCATTTTCTATATCTCAGATACCCACTAAGCCCTAAGCCCTAAACCCTAAACCCTAAGCCCTAAACCCTAAACCCTGAACCCTAAGCCCTAAACCCTAAGCCCTAAGCCCTAAACCCTAAACCCTATTTCTCAGATGAACAAAGCCGAGCGATGTTCGTTGCCAACCGTCCTCAAGGACCTTGGGCTAGGGTCAGGGTTTAGACTCGGGCTTTAGGCCTTTTCCGCCTTTTTTTAGAAACGGGTTTCGGGCTTTGGGATCCGGGATTTCAGGGTTTCAGGGTTGCAGGCTTTGGGGTTTTGGGGTTTGTGGGAGGTGCAGGGTTCTAGCAGTGTGTTGCAGTCATCAAGAACTGAGGCCGACAGTGCATCCAACAATGCTTGAAGATGCAATGACAGATCTTGCGCTCTGCACGGCAGCTGCCTGTCAGCTAGGTCGCTGATTTTCGCTATGGGGCTTTCAGACAATCCTGGACCCTCTCATGAAAAGATGAGTGCGAAGCATTGCCTAGTGGTATCCTTTTTACAGAAAACCATCGAAAAGGTGACCACGAACTACACCAAACCCATAAAGTGCACAATCCAAAACTGCCTACTACTACTACTACTACTCCTGCTGCTACTACTACTACTTCTTCTGCTACTACTCCTTCTTCTACTACTACTACTACTACTACCACAACTACTAGTACTACTACTACTACTACTACTACTACCACTACCACAACTACTAGTACTAGTACTAGTACTACTACTACTACTACTGCTGCTACTACTACTACTACTACTACAACTACTACTACCACAACAACAACAACAACTACTACTACTACTACTCCTGCTGCTGCTGCTGCTGATGCTACTGCTACTGCTACTACTGATTCTACCACGACTAACTACTCGCTGCTACATCGACCTGCTACCT
>CAJNJA010005546.1:0-17617 GCA_905231915.1 Symbiodinium necroappetens
TGATGATGGATGATGATGACCGATGATGGTGGTGGATTGAGGCGCCAGGTGGTTGGTAGGAGGGGGGGGTGGCTAGTAGTAGTATTAGTAGTAGTAGTAGTAGTAGTAGTAGTAGTAGTAGTACTCACTCACTCGGACGCCGCACCGATCCGGTTCGATGCGTTGCGGTGGACAGGCTCGCCCAGCCCGGCAGATGATAACTGCACACATGACGTTGCATGGTTCCACTGGATAATAAAGGCTCGAAGAGTGCAACTCAAACGAACCAAAAGAAACCAAAGACATGCTGAGATTGACACAGCTAGTCAAGCGCATTCAAACTAAAGGAGCATTCAGCTGGAACGTCGTTCTCCTCCTCAGAACTTGAGCCGTGGACACCAACGATCAGTGAGTTGCTTCCGGTGGTCGTCAGAACATTGCTATGTACACCGCTTTGTACATGGCTCGGTGAGGTAGTCGCTGCTGACAGGATGGAGCCACTCTGTTCAGAGTTCCCCAGCGCTGTCAGAGACTGAGGCATCATCGAAACCGGCTGAGAAGAGGAAGAAGCTCCACCGGTACAGCCCGGGTCATCCTGATCATCTTGGCTTGTAGACAAAGGCATCGGAACAGAATTTATCCACGAGGAGCCTGTCGTACTGCCACGGCTGCCATTGCTGGTGGTGCGAGTCTCGCGAGCCCTGTCCCTTCCAAGAGCTCCGGACTGCACCATGCACTCCTGGTCCCTTCCAGGAGGCTGTTGCTCCTGTCGCTGTGTGACATGTGGAGCATGATAGTGGCGATGTCGGCCCAAGATGTTGCGCATGACACTGCATCGACGAGTATGATGCATGCCCCATCCACGCCGGCAAGCGCTGCAGCAATGGCGATGACGACCGGCCGGGAAGATTCGATCACAGCCTAAGGTCGCACACTCCACTAGATAGGGCACGTTCACTGGCGCAGATGCTTGCTGCTGAAAGCCAGAGGGAGCGCCACTGGAAGAGGCCATGCTGCACCGGGATGACCTCAGCCCAGAACAGGCACACATCAGGCACACTCGAGAGCAGCACAGCTGGCGATGCAACGGCTCTTTTGCAGTCACTGTCGGTAACATGTGTCAGGCACCAGTACCGCTGGCACGCGATGCGACAAATGCACCATTTTCGAGCTTTCGTTGTGAGGCGTGTGAGATCTCGCGGTAGCTACCCCCGACCGCTCTTTTAAAACACACGTGAAAAGTGAATGAAAGCTTCAGCTCAAGCGCCTAGGTGCAGAGGACGGGCTTCAGGAGCAGAGGCAGGGAAGCAGGGGTGCTAAAACCCGAAGAACCGAACGAAGCAAGCCTACAGAGGAGAGGGAGCCTAAACCCTAATTCCTCGAGGTATGCGCGCGTGCCGCTCAGCATTAGCTCATGGCAGCGAATGGCATAGGCAATAACTGTGATGCGTCGCCCGGTCCACTGACATGTGGCATGACACTGTTTTGAGCCATTGAACAGGAGCCCACAGGCACTTGTGGGATGCAAGTCGCCCGCCAGCAAATCACCTTCCACGAGCTGAAAGTCCCTTCCCCCTGGTCGTTCAATCCAGATTTCCCCAGAATCATGATGCGAAATCCCAACCAACAAGCTTGGATGATGTTCACTGTTACCACGGTCGTAGTGCGGCGTGGTATGGTTGTCACAGTTGACCACTAAAGTGGTCCAGACATGACCCGCAGCTATGGAGCGCACCATTGTATTGAGGAGGGTGCAGACCGCCTTGTGATGGGTGGTGTGCTTGTGCATCCCAAGTAGACCTCCCTTATTGAAGGCACCCAAAGAAAAGGTTTGGCCATTGCCGTGCGGCCGCTTGTCAACAGAGAATTTCAACTGATTGACCACCATACGTGCAGCTGACCAAAGCACTCCAGTGCCCTCCAAAAGGAAGGCTTCAGCGCAGGCCTCCGCCTCGGTGCCAGCACCGCCTGCAGCTCGTGGCAGTGGTGGGAACGAGCAGCGCGTCTCACCCTTGATGGAAACCGAAAGCTGCTCCGCATAGCTGAAAAAGGCTGCGAATGCAGAGGGCTCAAGCACTCGCTGTGCAATGGCCACAATGTCATTGTGCACTGCCATGGTGAGTTCCGAGGGAAGTGGCTCAGCATTGATGCTGCCATGCAGGGTGCGCAAGGCCTCGAGGAGGAGACTTTCCTCTAGCGCGGCAAAAATACATGTGGCAAGGGAGTTCAAGCTGTGCCGCCATGCTGGTTCCACCCGCTATGCACAACAGAAGCTGAGGCTGAGGTCGATCGGTATTGGCATGCAAAACACAGTCACGTGTGCCAGCGCATGCGACACTGCCGACTTGAACTGGCGGGCAGAAGCAGGCTGAGCACCGGACGTGTGGTCGTCGTATGGAAGCCCAAAGCTAAAATGACGCAAGCTGAAGACCCAAAGGCTATACATGGAATGGATGCACCTGAAACAGCGTGTAAAGACATGAGGAGCTGTGAAGCGAATTCAAGAAAAGTGACGCACGCCAACAGCAGGCGCAAGACGTTTTTGCACGGTTATGCCCGAAAACGGATGCGTCATGCTGCACATCGGCGGCGGGAGGTCATTAACCCGAGGATTCGGCACTAGGGGGCTCGGATCAGCCCAATCAGGTAGCTATTGCTTTGTATACTCTGAAGGTCGGCAGGGGTAGCAGTCCTCGGGACAGTACGATCATTGCACACATAAAATTGCCAGCCCTCGTCAGTACCTTCACTCCCCGGCAAACAAAGCACAGCTTGGTAATGGCCAGTATCAGTACTAAGGCCCTGATGCATAACAGCATAGACGATGCGGAAGGACTGATGGCTTGTGGAGGTCCCCTCATTGTCATCAAAGATCGGAAGAGCAACACTCTGACCTGGCTCAAAGGTTACGGGACTAGTGTCCTTGGTGGGGCGAGCATCCATCACATGATACCGTTTGAGCTGAATGACGACTACCCCTCCATGTGTAACCAGCGCATGTATGGTGTGCTGGTGTGCCCATCCATCAATGACCGACTGAATATCCCCACCTTGCAGATCCATGGGCAATGGTGAGCTCAGCTCGCCAGTGTCTACCACCTGCATTGGGTTGCAAAGGCGTGCTTGCCAGGTGCCATGATAGGCCACGGCAGAGCTGCGTATCAAAAGGTGATGCATAAACTCAGCAGCATCTTGCTGGCGTGTAAGGTTGCGCCAACCACTGATGAGGGGGGTCCAGGGAAGGCAACTAGGCAGATATGGTGAGCCAGCCCTAGTCACCAAGCGCATTGCGGCCTCGGCAGCACCATAGCAGAGCTCCCTTGCTCCAAGCAGTGCGCCAATCCATTGAAAGGCCTGTGCACAGGAGTTGAGATAACAGACATTATGCGGATTTTTGAGGCTTGCACGCGGCAGACGGGCCAGCGCATCAGCACAACAGGCTTCCATGAATACAAGATGTGTCACAGGAGCAGGGGCCTGGATGCTGCAGCTGTCACATCAGGCTCTAGCGGCTGCTGCAGCGATTGCGGCGTGGCTTCCAGTCCGTCCAAGTCGTGGCCAGGTAGGCTTCTTCGACCGCCTCTGCCATTGGACCCCTGCGGGGCCTTTCTGGCCGCAGGCGCAAACCCAAAAGCTTCAAGACGCCGTTGTGCGAAAGAGTGTGGAGGGCAGTGAAGCAATCCTGCGCCTGCTGCCCCCGAAGAGACACCGAGACCAGGAACGGGATGACATCTCCGGTTGGGTCCTCCAGCTCCTTGGCCGCCTTGAAGCGAAGCAGAACCAGCGGGTTGCAGGCCGTCTTGAGCAACACATCCACGCACTGGAGCACACTGTCGTGCGACAGCGGTTGCTGGTCCGAAACCACCTGTGTCTGGGTGGCTGCATCCCACCTGTAGTAATTCCATACAGGCGTCAATGCCGTCGCCCCCTGCTGCAACCAGCCCACAGCCATCAGGCGATCGAGCTGTTCCTGGTTCTGGAGGAGCGTCTGGAGCTGTGTCTGCAGCTGCTGCATCATCCCCAAGAAGAGTACAATCCTCAGAGACGTGGTCACTCGGCCGGCACTGAAAGCTTCCTGCCAGTTGGCTGCAGTCGTCTGAAGAGTGGGGAGCACACTGTGTTCGCCATCCACGTCGAAGTAGTAGTAGTAGTGGTAGTAGTAGTAGTAGTAGTAGTAGTAGTAGTAGTAGTAATAGGGCAGCAGTAGTAATAGCAGCGCTAGCAGTAGAGGTAGCGGTAGCGGTAGCAGTAGCAGTAGCAGTAGCAGCAGTAGTAGTAGCAGTAGTCCTGGTGGTGGTGGTGGTGGTGGTGGTAGTGGTGGTGATGCAATAGCTGCTGACAATAGCGTCATAAACTTTAAACACATTGCTGTCTTCTCCTGATGGGGCATGCATATGCATGTTGCTTGTTGCTGTGCTTTTGGTGAGGCAAGAAGCAGCGATCCAAGCGCAAGAAAGAACAGGCAGGACCGAAGCCTCTGTTCATGTCAGATGCTGAGTACTTTGGCATGTCATTGCTGCTTCTGAATGCAACGCCCGGCGTGTGAATGATCCTGTGATGGACGTCGGCTTGGGAGTTTCTGGGTTTCATTTTGCGGTGCACAAATTTCGATGTGGAAACTTGCGGCTAAGTAAGCTGCCAGGCCATGGAACTTCTTGCTGGCCGCTGTCAATCCAGCCGCAAGCGAATGTCGCCGTTTCTTCGGTGGCAAGTCGTTTTGACGCATTCCTTCTCGAAATTGGGAAGATCCTCGATGTGTCGCTCAGAACTCGTTGCTCGATATATGTACTTGAGAAAGGTTGCAGACGTGGCGGAATGAGCGATACGAGCATCGGTCGGGGTTTGCGGCTGAGACTTTGCTGCTGAAGTTCTTGCTGCTTTGGTGACGACCCGCCGCGTAGGTCCACGCCAAAGGCAGCTGCGAGCAGACGGAGAAGCAAGGAGCACGCAGTTTTGCAATGACTTTCACGACACATGCGTGTAGATTTGATCCGAAGGAGCCACAAAAGGCTGAGAAGCCGCCCGGGCCAGAGGCAACCGAGCCCGAGGAGGTTGAGACTCAGCCCAAGGCTTCTTCCAAAGCCAAGGCCAAGGCCAAAGCCAAAGCCAAGGGCAGAGCAAAAACGGAAACACCCGCTGCCAAGACACCCGGGACGAAGGCGCCAAAGAAGGATCCCGCTGAGTTCCGGCAGCCCGAGACGGTGAGGCGAAGGTTGTGGCAGGATTCCGAGGACTCCGAGGAATCTCCAAGGAAGGTGAAAGCCAGCCCTGCTCGTGGCAACGGAGCCGCAAAAAGGAATATCAGAGCTTTAGGGGAAACGCTTGGTCTCACGAAACTGAAACGCGTGAGTCATCCTGTGAAGTTCTTGAAGACTCCCAGGCACCGGTTTGCTGGGCGTGCTGGACGCCGGCCGGCTCCGGAGCATGGCCAGACCCCTCGCCGCTTTTGCAGGGCGCCCGGCACATCCTGGGAGTGGGCAGTCGAAAGCTCTCTTGGGGGTTGCAGGCCGACGCGCCCTCTCTGAACAACTTCAAGCCATGCCCTTAAAGCATGGCAGTGGCACCTGCAGCCCGCAGGCTCGGGGCTACGGAGGCTTTTGCGTCTCCAAATTGGAACCTCCCAGGAACAAGCCAAGTCTTCGTCGCTTGGCCGAAGAGGCGGCCGCGGCGGCCGGTGCCTAAGGGCAGTGCAGATAGTAAATTTCTGCACGTACCCCGTCCAGAACAGCAAAGGCTGAGCTCCCAACTGAGGTAGGCAACGGCCCAAAGCCCCACGCAGAGAGCTCGGATGCGAGGGCGGTTTTTTTGGTATTCAAGTTTCACATTAAAATCCAGTTGAGGCGAAGGCCCGGGCAGCCAGATGAGCAGCAGCCAATTCATGCCAATTCGACTCAGTGGCGCGCACAGCAGGGCAGATGGGCATGCACCCTCGTAATGATCGCGGTGGAAGTGCTTATCTGAGGGACTTTCATGCCTGCCCACTTTCCCTGGACTCACGTTCTGCACGGGATCATGCCGAAATCTGCCACGCTGTCAGCTGTCTTGGTTACCTCTGGTTCTCTGGAAACAAAACTGCCCCAGGTTTGGAACCCATCAACGGTACAAGCAAGATCTAAACTTCCGAACTCCTAACCCTACGATGAGCAGAAGTAGGCTTCCGAGTTCCAGAGGTTGACATCCTGGGGTATTGGATGGCGATGTGCAGAAAAAAGCAGACGGTTGCATGGACATTGGGCCGCCATGTCAAGTCTCGCAGAATCGAGATCCAAGATGTCGCCTCAGCCATCCCAACCTCACAGGCCGACACGCCTCGCTGCATTCCACAGCTCAAGGGGCCTCCAGCGGGAAGCTGTCGAGTGCCGGGAACCTCCGCGGCAAGCGGGCCTCGCAGTCAGGGCGCGGTTTTGACGAAACGAATCTGTGTTCTTCGCTGCGGCAGTCAGCAGATTCGCAAGTGCATGTGGCAAGGTGCCGCTGACGGCGCATGGCCCGTATCCCGGATGTCAATCACCTGTCGCTGGGCCTGTTTTTTGCTGTGGCATCCCGACAGCTGCAAAGAAAGTTATCTTCAGTTTGCCGCATGCTGCAGTGCTCGAAAATCCTTACCAGAGCCGTGCCGGCCAGGCATAGTGTCAAGATTGACAACATCACTTGCACGCAAGACGAAGTGATTTCGGTGAGCTGCCCACTGGCCTGTCTGTGTTTGATATCTGCATGCGAGTGTTTACTCGCGAAAGTGGACCCCTTGAGGTGAAGGAGGAGCTCAGGGAAAAATTCTCAAAGTTTGGAGAGATCGGGGATGCTTGATCCTTATATCAGTAGCAACTCGGACAAGCTGCCAAGACACGGAAAGGCATACAAGAGATGTGCCGCATCATCAGTCCCAGGTGTATATACCGAGAGATCGAAATTTTGCGTTTGTTCGCTATCTGGAGAAGCGCCGCAGTCCCAGCCGGGGAGATTGGCTAGCCCTATTGACGGTGCACGTCAACAGTGCGTCTGGCAGCTCAGGCGATGCTGAAGATGCCGTTGATGCAATGGCCTGTGCCCAGGATTGTGCTGCACACTTTTCAAGCAGGCCTTCGCCGGCCCAGGATGGTAAGGACATAATGGGCCAGGAGATCAGCGTGTCCCTTTCCATGCAGGTGCGATGCTTGCAGTGGTTGGAACAGTGCACGCTCACAGGATCCACGTAGCCTTGTACAAACTGCACTAGATGTGCAAGCAAGTGCTCCTGCAGGCCAAGAAAACGGCAGAGGATTTGCTCTGCAGATGTCTCTCTTTTTTGCATCTTGTGTCACAGAGCTGATGCTGCACCAAGCCCTTTCGTTCTTTGCTCGCATTTCTCGCGAGAACGGCGGGCTCTGGCAGGAGTTGCCGGACAAGGGCCGAGGAGCAGGTCGTAGATCACGCCAGCACCTCAGCTGACGGACGGGTTTTTGAAGCCGCTTCTGTAGAGACTCACGAGACACGCTTTTCCCGCTGATTCCATTCGGTCGCACTCCACTGCATCTAAGCAGCCGGACTATAGCCAACGCGAATCTCTACACCTGAGCAGATGCAATGCTAACCGAGACGTTGCCCGCGCCTTTGGTCCACGTGCTTCCTGAGCATTTGCACCAAGGCTCGCGGCGTCGCCGGGATGACTCCCGGTCTGAGTCTGGAGCCCAGGTTCTTCACGATCGGGCCTAGAGCTTCCGAGACCAGAGGCCCGAAGGCGCATTGGACCAGAAGGCACTCATCCCTGAAGAAGCGATCAGCAAACAACTCAGGTCCTACACGCCGTGGCTTTCTCAGGAATTTCGCAGGGAGATTTCAGTTCCGGCCGTCGGGCTTGCTGGGCGACGCCCGCAGACCACATTCGATGTGGCTTTGGAGTGTAGTTCTCCTGGGCTCTTTAAGCAAGAGCAGCAGCGACCCGCAATGTTTTCCCTCCGATTTGCACGCAAGGTCACGCTCAGCTTCGCGAGAACGGCGTCGGCGTAGAAGGCTAGGTGGCAGCTTGTAGTCGGCATGATGCGGTGCACGCAAATTGGATTTGGGACTTTGCACAGGGGCAGGCGAGATGAGTCGCGAAGCCGTCGCCGGCGCCGGCGTCGATAGCATCAAGAGGCGAATCCTTGTTGCGAGATGGCCACTGACACGCCTGCACCACAGAGAAAAAACAGACTATGGACAGCGAAGCTGCCTGTGATGCACCGTACGGAAGGCTGATCAAGAACCAGGTCATGCAGCTACACCGGTTATACCCAGGATTCGTCGTGACAACCTTGACGAACACTCATGACTGAAGGCATCCGCTGTGCCGAAAAGCAAGACAAGTCTTTTGTTCTTCATGGCTTGTCAGTTAGGACATTTACAGCAGCCCACGAGACTGAGAGTCAAAGCCCAAACGCGATAGTATAACCATCACCATGTTTTCTTGGCTCGTGTATAAGCTTCCCGGCGATGTGTGACGCGACTGGATGAGACAGGGTTGGGATTGCATCATGATGTGAGCTGCTAGACATGCATCTCGTCGCAGTGTGAGATAGGTTAGGGGGATCTCACCGCAGAATGCCACAGTTCCTGCCAGGTCGCGGAGAATGATGTGAACGAAACTCGAAACACGAGGCTTTCGTTACCAGCGAAACAAAAACCACAATCCTGCAGTATGGACAGTCCTCTCTAGACGGCCTGCAGAACCGGCAGAAATGACATGCTGTTTGGCATGCAAACATCGGCGAGTTCAATGTCCTGCGAGTTCATGGTCTGGGCTCTCTGAGCACAGGTATCAGTCGGTCTCAGTAAATACTTCAGGTTGAGCGACCAAACGCCTCCAACCCTTAGTCTTGAATGTCCCACACCTCGCCGTTCGTGTTGCACAAACGAAGGCCGGTGAAGTTATAAGAACTTGGCGGCCACGGACTGTGCTGCAGTCAAATATTTAATTTGGTGTTGGTTTGGCGTTTTTTTTGGCGTTGTGTTTCGATTGGCATTTTTTGGGTGTTTGAGTTTGGCGTTTTTTTGGCGTTGTGTTTAGATTTTGGTGTTTTTCGTGTTTGAATTTGGCGTTTTTTTGGAGTGTTTTATTTCGTAATGTTGTATGTGTTGCTTGAGCGTGTCCTCTTCTGTTGCTGTGCTCTACCTAGCTGTGCACATCATGTTTCGGAGCTGTTCGGGGAGGCAAGAGGCAGGGGGGGGAGGTAGGGATGGAGGGGTAGGGGGAGGGGCCAGGAAAGGGGAGCGCCGTGCGCGTTCAAGCTGGAGTCCAACTTGGCGTTCCTGGAAAGTCTGCGTGTGCCTCAAGGATGTCTAGGAGTCTAGGGGATGGGCAATCGATCATGCTGCAGGCTACTCCTAAAAAGTGCTGTCACAATCCCAACACCAAAAACACGCCAAATCGGAACGCCAAAAAACGCCAACAAAACCTCAACACCACAAAAACGCCAAATCCGAACGCCCCAAAAAAACCAACAAAATCTCGACGCCAAAAAGACGCCAAATCGGAATGCCAAAAAAATGCCACCGGAAACGCATCAGGAATGCCAAATAGTTGTTTTGCTGATTTCCAATGCGTGGCAGCCCGAAAATCTTATAACGTTAAAGCTGAGTATGGAAATTGGTGGTTCAACGACTGCTGCTGGCTACTGCTTGAAAAATCGGATTACGGCTTTCGAAGCAGTTAGGCGGCAGAGTGTACGGGTTCATGGATGCCTATTGGCCTATTAGTAGAGAGAAGCGTGTTCCTGAGACAGGCTGCAATGGCGCTGGCCTGCGTGTGCATGCCCGAAAGCAAGCGGCAGACAGCCCTTGTGTGGCAACTTCCAACCAGCGAAGCTGTCACCACAAGCAATCATCTCCAGTAATTTCAGTTTCCTCATCCTAGTCTCCAGTGACTCCGGTGTTTGGCACCGTATGACACGAACCCAGCCGACAAGCTTGCTGTCTGCGGATGGACCACAGGGCTGCAGGTGGAATGGCGATGTATTGCCCCGAAAACAGAGTTACTGGAGCGAGAGAGCTCTGTGCGGTTTTGGATCACTTATGCCATCGACCAGTTGCAAGATTTCGTCTGCCATAGGCGCAGGAGAGCATCAGCTGGAAGATCTGCTCGCGGCCGCATGTGCGTTGGGCTCAAGAATTCAGGCTCTGCTCTTTTCGCCGCCATGAGGGCGGCCCCCGCTTTTCGCCCATGCGCTACGAGCTCCATGAGCTGGAGAAGCTTCCAGAAGCACACGCCCGAGTGCGATGCGGAGTGTGCGTGTGTGCTCCTTCTTCATTCCTCTGCCATGAAGAGAAAATCAGAGACGCATGAGGGTTTTCGCGCCTTGGACAGGGAACATTCAGCATTGGCTGCTTGGAGAATGGGGAGGTCATCACTGGCTCGAAGAAAAGTGTGCAAGTGAAGACCTCGGTGCTTGTTCCGAATTTTGGATCAGGGTTCGGGGCTGGGAGCTTGGTTTTGTCGGAGAAAGATCGGGTCAGGGCTGCGAAGGCTTAAGCGAACGTGGAGCTGAGCAAGAACCGCTTTTCGCAACGGCCAGCTCAGCTCCATCGGGGTTCCACTCCTCTGGGTACGGACTTGAAAAAGACTTCAGGGCTGAAGAGTGCCTGGAGATGAACAGTGAATGAAGCAGTAGCAGCTTGGCCATGCTTGTTGGAGTGTGAGGCTCCTAGCTTTTCGAACCTCAAAGCTACCTGTGCGAGGACCCCATCTCTTTCCGTTGTTACCGACTAGCCGACTCGAAATGACTGGCCAAGAGTGTCCGAGTGTGAGTGCCGAAAGCCTCAAGCCTCCAGGGCCCAAGGGTCCGAAATTACACTCTGCAGACGGTCTGCGATGCTATTACCTGCCTTGGCTGACACACACTGCAACACCCAGAGCAAGGTGTGGTCAACACCATCTGCGGGTTCGATGTCACGTCTCGCCGAAGTCGAGGTCGAGGTGGGCTTGCAGGTCGAAGGCAGCCAGTTCGGCATTCATTGTGCTGCCAAAACAGTATGGCATTGAGTGCGACTGTAAAGATGCATTGGGGGTGCGACCTGTAAAGTATATCGGTGGAATCGCACATGGGCTATCCTCGTTTTCTGGAGAACAGTCGGTCACTTGCATGCTCGCAGGCATGGCCACATCTGATCAGCTTTGCATGCTGCCCTGTGTGTTTGAAAGCAGGCTACATGTCTGGTCGGGTGCTTTGCTCAGATCTCGAGGTTTGGATGTGTGGAACCTCGGAGAAACTTTTGAGGAGACATTGTCTGAGGCTGGGGTCCCAGACGATAGCGGCAGGCGATGCTGCAACGGCCTCGAGAGCTGGTCGTGAAGTGCGGTGCCTTGCACTCCCTGAAGTTATTGAGGCCGGGCGTGTGCGAGTGTGGCCGATACCTGAGACTAGCCGGGACCGCGGCACGAAGCTTGTTAGAATGCAGGGAATATGCGTTGGGCTCCCAGACTTGGGATGCAGCTGCAGAACAAACAAGTAACTGGTGGGTGTGTATACTGCCGCAAGTGACAGCCACTCAATTCTCGAATTCAACTCGTTAGAGTCGAGGCAGCATGGAAATCCTGATCATGCTGAGGCACTTGCGACGACGGGTGCTTAAGGAGGCGCAGGGACTCGTATTCTTCGTTGCATGCTACAGTGAAACGTGGAAGTCTGAACCGGGCAGTGTTTTCGAGAACAGACCTTCGGGGGTTAAAACATGCAATGCGTTACCTCTCGGCGTTCAAGGCGGGAAGCAGATAGAAAAATATTGTCTAAACAACCTCCATGACAACGGCCGCAATCGACTCGTTGGGAAATATCAACAGGTGAGCTGTTTGAGTACATGGGTTGCGTTCAACTGTCGCGTGTCAGTGGGGTTATTTGGATTGACATGAATGCGTTCGGGGAGCATCTTTCTTTGCTCTTCGCCATGAGGCAGCACGCAAGTAGAGCCACGAATTACCCATGTTCATCCAAACATCATCAACCGTGTCAGCGGCCAGGCTGGGGTTACGCATTTCGGAGCCGGGCCTGGCATGCATCCAAGCATCAACCGTTGCAGCGTCCACACCGGGCGATGCGGAATGGCCGGTTTGTCCGGTTCTGTCAGAGCCTTTCTTTTCTCAGTTGTTGTTTTCAAAAATGAGTCTCGGTCACTATGTTTGGGCGGGAATCAACATCTCTGGGGCGGGTACGCGCATCCTGGATTTCCCTCGGCCAGCGGTAGGCTCCCAGAGTCAACACTCGCTACGCCGATCTCGAGTGCATCGCATCCGTTGTTCGAAGATGGCCGCTTCGGCCGTGCGCATGCCGATTGTCTTTATATTGCTTCCGAGATTTTTAGCTGCAGCTGCAGCAATTCAACAAGAGACATCAGCGTCACCTTCGTGATCCGCTCACAAATCGCATTAAAAAGAAACATTCCGTGCCGAGAAGAAAGCATCTGCGAGCTTTAAGTTTCGACGTTTCCGGCAACGATGAACAAAATCCAGCGACCCTTGGGGATGAAGGCTTGGGTAATGTGTATTCTGGCGCTGATGCGTAGTTCCTTGAATCAGCGTTCTCGGCCCTGACATGTGGTAAACCCCACCCCCCCGTAGTAGGAAGGTGTATCTGAGCCCCCTAAACAAGTTTAGAAGATGTATCGGTAAAGCTCGTTGCCCTCATTCGGGGAGAGGGACACGGGACCTTCCCAAACACCTGTATTTGGCGACCTTGGATGGCCAGCGTTGAACGGGGCAAGCGACAAGTTTAATGATGTTTGAGAGTCGATTGTGTGCGTTGGCCCATGTTTGTAAGTTCCGGTCGTGACTTCTTCACCTTCGCCTGAGCCGGTGCGTTCAAGGGTGTTGAGTCGCTGTGTGCTGACGGCCACCATCTGTGATCCAAGCGAGTTTATCTCCAGACGTAGTATTTGCACAGGACTTCGCTCCAGATGCAGGGAAAAACACTTGTGGGAGAAAAACACTGCATCTCGAAACAAGGTGATAGAGTACAGGAGGCCGCGTGCATCCCTAAGAAACACGAACCATGCGAATCCCGAGGCATGTCCACAATACGAAGTCGTTCACAAAAGTCCTGAGACAGCCGGGGGGTTATTGATGTTGGCAGGTCGTGTGTGTGCACCCTCACTCAGGTCCAGCAGCTGCCTCAGATCGAACTGTGCAGGAAACCAGTGTCGGAGCTGCCTTTCAGCAAGTCTAGGTGCTGTGCAAGCCAGTGTAGCTGCGATTCAGGTGAGAGCTGTCAGCAGTGGTGGGGACATTCTGCTGACGGCTTCTGATGCCACTCTGTGAAAACAGCCGTCGGGGGAAGTCTTGAGGATCTTCAGCTTTCGCCAAGGATGGCACTGTGAAGCAACTGGACGTGCTGGCTGATTTCGTGCCTTCGGACTTCTTCACAGTCGTTCATCTCCCGAGATCCACACGAGAGAACGAGCACCCCTTTCTGCCCGGGGATGGTTCAGACTCTTTCAAGCATAGGGCAAGAAGTGTTGCCTGCGAGCTGTTGGCCGTAAGTTATAACGCAGTCTGTTTTGGGATGATTTTCGGAGAGGCGTGCCAGCATCTGCCATACTGGCACGTGGCAAGAACGTGCTTGTGGGCTGCGTGGTGGCATCCTCAGTCTTCCTTCAGAGGCCTCTAAACCAACCAGGAAGGCTTAGGGCTTCACAGCACTCAGAAGCCCCGCAGTGAAACTCAGGATGGAGTGGCGGCGCACTCGGCAAAGTGAGAAGCTGCCTTTCCCCGCCTGGGGTGCACAGAAATGGAGGTTTGGGTGCTATCGCGCCGACTCCAAGTTCCGACGCTTCTGCGGCGTCTACACTTAGGCACCGCTGAAACCCAAGCCGTTTATCTCCCGATTGCTGCGATTGGGATGTCTTGTGGGGTGCAGGTGTTCCTGTTCGCGGCCTGGATGCCGACCCGGAGGGCCCAGGCGGGGAGAATGTGTCGGAAAGTCGTGCAGGTAGGGTTGCGGGGTTAAGATCCTTCGGTTGCATCCCTCGTAGGAGGCGAGAAGGCTCTTCTTGGAGTGTCGCGGGCACATCATGCTGAGAAGGGTGAGTGTCCCCGGTCCCCAAGCCTCAAGCAAGGACATATGCTCCGGCACGAAACACATGCCAAGAACGATGGCTTGACTTCTAAACACCCTACTGTGTTTCGAGAGCCTCTACGATGAGCAACACGTCCTGGACAGTAGCGTGCAGGCAGGCCCTGACGGGAGCTGGAACGGAGCTGCGACGGAGCCGTAATGGAGTTGTTAATTTACGGGAGCTGTGCCGGAGCTGTAGCAGAGTTGTAGCAGGAAGCCCTCGCAGATGCAACATACCTCGGAAGTGTTTAACAGCTTGGTCCCACCAGACTGTCACAACCCTCGAAACCCTTGGTAAAGTCAAAATAATTATGGTAAGGAACACCTCCAATACTAAACTGTTCCATTGGACATGTGAATAATTTCATCCATCCGCTCACCTGTGCTAATAAGAAGCTCGAACGAGTGCTTGGGTGTTTTCGGGTTTTGAGGTCAAAGCCTGGGTCGGGGGAGGGAGTGTGTTAACCTTGTAAATGCTAGTCAGAAACAGCCTCGCAAGCAAGGTGCCCGAGTGCTGGCTGTCGGGGGCGGACGTTTTGGCATCTGGCTTGATCCAGCCCAAGGACGGCAAGCCAGTCCAGATGACGAGGTGCATCACCTGACCGAAGCTGTCGATGCGACTGGTGTGAGATTGCACCATGGGAGTTCGGCAGGCTCAGCAGCCAGCATTCACAGCAAAGTGTGGTCCATCAGAAACAGCTGTTGGCAGCCCAGTGCTGACTTTGCTTTGGGACTCTTGTGGTCAAGAATGTTTTGGCAAATGTTGCTGTGTAGGTGGTCTTGCTGCCAGGGCAGCCAAAGGACGGGAATGAACCTTGCAAGAGTGTGCTTGTGTTGTCGTGCTCGCAGGGCCGTAGGGCTTTGGTGAGGATCTGCTGCAAGTCACGCGTGCCGTGACTGGGGAGTTGAACTGCAACTGTGAATGGACACCTGTTTCCTCCAAGTTCGCAGCCCGGAGCATGGGGCAGCCTCTGGAAAACCTTGCGCAAATGAGCCACATTGTGTGAGGCTGAGGAATGCGAGACCGGCTCGCTTGTGCCCATGCTTTGCCCTAGCTGGCCAGTGCAAGCATGTTTTTGTCTGGTGTCATTGTAGTAGGGCCGTCTCAAATTTGCAAGCTACATGCACGGCGCGCATTTGCAGGGTGTTGCAATAACCTCTTGCTGACTTCGTGTGGCCCCCCAGCATCACCCAGCGCTCGCACGGGCCCATGCGGAATACCAGCCACCTGCTTGCACACGAGGTAGCATAAGCTGTGCAACAGGCTGAAAGTCACACGGCTGCTGATGGAATCAGCCCTGTTTCCTGAACTCTGTGTGTGCTGCGACGAACGCCATCTAGCCTTGTGTTTTCATCAGGCGGCATAGTATCTGTATCTGGTGTGGCTGACTTCCGGCGACAGCCGATGAACAACACCTGCTGAGCCCAGTGAGCTCCTGGAAATTTTTCGCCCAACCTGTCCGCGAACACAGCCGCACCCGTTTCCGGCCCCACCCCGCCACCTCCAGCAGGTATCCGCATCATGCCTGTAGAGGTAGATGCATGCATTTCGCGTTTTTTCCATAACCTGCACAGGGAAAGCGTGACTCTTGATTCGCTTTCCGTTGTGCCTGAATTTTGAGGTGTTTCGGGTCTGGGCCCTTTTCTCTTGAAGTGCCCGTGTGTGGGTGCAGACCAGGATGCTATTTTTCTAGAGGCATAGTTCGCGAAGTGCATCCTGACAGCATTCGGCGAATTTCGTCTGGTTAGATGGCCGTAAGATGACGATGTAGAGAGCAAGCGCATATCCGCTTGAGTCCGAGTTGTGAACTAACGAAAGCTCCCTCCCCAAACTTGACGATGCTTCCCTTCTCAGGCCCAGCTTTGCTAATTTGAGAAGGGGGCAGAGGCCGAAACAGCCCCTCGGTGAATAAGCGGATCTCGACCACGGCAGCCCTTTTGGCAGATATTCCCTGAGTACGCTGACATTTCGCTTCAGTCATAAATGGATTCGCGTTCAGGCGTGGGGGCTTTATGCAGCAATGATTTAGAAGTTTTCGTTCGAGCAGTCGCAAAGACGTTGCACATCTTGCCATGAAATTTTCTGCTGGACTTGTGACATGTTCTTGGCTGTCCCGAAGCTGCATGGGCCAATGCAGGCACACGCTCCTAGATCGATGGTGCGAGATCCGGTAGACTCCTCTGCCGTCTACTTCATAGCTGACGTCACCCGGGCCAAAGTCTCAGACTGCAGCCAAGCCACGTTAAAGAAGACCAAGTTGTGCGTGTCAGCACCAGGGCGCCACACAACAGCCAGAGCTTTTCAAGCTGGTTCCACACTATCCTCCCAGTGTCGAGGCGGTGACGTCTTGTGTCTTGCGACTTCTTCGGCACAGGCTTTTTTTGTGGAGGTGTTGCTCCCGCAAAAGGTGTTGCTCCCGGGCCAGCTCGAGGCGGAGGAAAGCTCGGCAAGGGTCGCCATGACTGGGGTGGAGGCCGTAGCCTCAGCAGAGTCTCTGAACACGTTCCGAAAACTTCATGTGTGTAGTGATCTCACATGACTCCAGGATATGAAGGAAAGCATCATCCCGGAAAGTCAGTGTCAACCACACGAGGAAGTTCAATTGCTTGGTTAACTTGGGTAGTCAGATGGATTCGGCGCTTTCGGCTCCAAGCGCAACTCTCTTCAGGACTCGGACCTCGAAGAGGCTTCAAAACCTCCCAAATCGAGTTCATACAGGCTGGTGCAGGATGTACTTTCGCATGACCTGGGCCAGAAATGCCAGAACAAGAGACTTCGACAACTCAATATGGCCTCGTGCAACAGGCGCTTGATCACATATCCTATCTCCACCAAAGCGCGGGGAACTCGGTTCTTAGATGGGGCATGTTGGGGGCTTCCTTGGGCTTTTGCTGAGGTCCCGAGCTCGGGCAACAGGTATCGATCCAGAGAGGAAATGTGAGGGGAAATTTAGAAGATTTTACTGTCTTTTTCGCTTTAAACTGAAGGTTGAATATATTTTCAATTTAGATGGTCGTGAAGATTTGATGCAGAATCTAGTCTGCCATACGCGCAGGGAATCGACCTCATATTTTTTCAATAATTTCAAAATATATCATGTGTCGAATTTGGCAGGCTTGGGTGCACATGAATCATTTGTCATCGTCCACCCTGTCTTTTGGATCAAGCCCTGGCAGTGCAGGTTCTTTGCCCACCCACCCTCCCTGTTTCACGAGACGATCCCCCGTGGGGTAATCCTCTCTCTGTTGGTGAGGCAGCGAGTGTTGAACTCGAGTACATCCGGGGGGGTATCGGAACCCTGGTAAGTTCTCGGCAATACCGGAACCTGGGGTGCAGACCCTAGGTTGCCGGATATTTTACCAAAACACTTCCTATACTGTGATACACAGGTTCTACAAGATTGATGTGGAACACATCGAAAAGAAAAAGATATCGAGATAAATAATTCTGAATGAAAAAAAAATATATTTACAGGCTGCCGCCAGTGCCGCCGACCCCGAAAGCTGAGTATCCAAGGAAGGCCACAAGTTTTAGTAGTCAGCCATGATATAGATATATATATATATATAAAGCCTTGAAA
>CAJNJA010005547.1:0-17617 GCA_905231915.1 Symbiodinium necroappetens
GTTTTTTTTTTTTTTTCTGAGGCTTCTGGTTTTCGGTTTAGGTAGGGCTTTTCGAGGTTTAAGCGTTGACGGGCTGGAAACTGCGAGTGCAGCTGGATGATTGAGGGCTTGCTGTGGGGGTCTTGCTTTTCGTGCGATGCATATTAAGGCTTAAGGCGTGTTGTGTCACCTCCTACGAGTCGAGGGTTAGGGGTTTAGGCATGTCTTGCCCATGTCTGCAGGACCCAGGACCCGGCCAAAACAGAGTTTAGAGAGAGCATGGAGCACAACTGCGAAATGCCCAGAACGGCTGTGTGATTCCACGATGCGAGCAAAGTCCAGATTGCCCCACCAAGCCCGCATCAGTCAGCACTAGACCCGGCATTGATCGTCTGGATCCTAGCAAGAGCACAAAACCCTACGGGGTGGGCTCCAGCAGAAGTCCTCATGGTTGCCAGGTTCAGCTCTGTCATCAGCGCCCTGGCTAGATCCCTTTCTCTTGCTGGGCTTGTGCGATAACGGATCAGTTTTCTTTTGAAGGTATTTATGCTTCCAGGGTTTGGATGTAACTTTGCAGGGCCCAGAGTCATTCGGGCCATGCGTTCAGAGTGAGAGGAGAATCTCTCTACTGGCCTTGGCTCTCGAAAGCCAGTTTGATAAGCCAGTGTGTGCAGGCCCTTACACCTCAGACCCTAGATGTTCAAGACACCGATGCTCACATGGCAATGGATCTGTTAACAGAAGCCCTAAGCCCATCCTAAACCCTATAAACCCTAAGCCTAAACCCTAACCCATAAGCCTTACAAGCGACAGCCCCGGCTTTCGGGCCGTTTGTTGCGGCCTGGTTTCCTTGAGATCGCCCCAACCCCGCGAAAGCCGAACCCTGACTCGGGTCCGCCTGTGGCCTCGCCTGGAATTCTCCGAGTTGTGAGAGTGTACAGGGGTTTAGGGTTTATAGGGTTTAGGGTCACCCAAACCCTATGACTCTGGACCCTGAGGGTGTCCATAGCCCATTTTTTGTTGGGGATCTCCAAAGCTTCGGGGGCTCCTGCCGAATCCTTCAGTCGTTGTTGCTGTGCCATTATTGGGAGTCTTATACTCGGGAGTTGGGGTTCAGGATGTTTTGGGTTCAGGGTGTTGTAGTGCTTTTAATGTGTCGTAAAGTTGCTGGCTTCGGAGCTTTTCGGGTTTCAGGGTTTAGGAGTTAAGGATTTAGGTTTAGTGGTTTCTTGGGTTTGGGGGTCTCGAAGTTTCTAGAGTTTAGTTCTAGGGCATGCCAGCTTTATAGCATTGAGAGCGTAAGGTGGAGGGGGTCCTGACTGCAAGTGCGAAATGCAACTTCGCATGAGTGTGAGGTCACCTGGACTGTTCTGCCACATGCGAACACAAGATAGGCAGAGTTCCCGCATAACCCTAGACCCTAGACGCCTAAGCCTCAACGGGCTTAAACACTAAGCCTCAAGACTACCTCAGCCCTCTACTCATGTCAGCCCGTTCTCAGGCGCTTGTGAAAAGGGTGAGCATTGGCCTATGGCTTTGGTGTCCCTTGGCAAAGCTTACAGGGTAGTACAGAAGACTGAAAGAGTGGCAGTGCTACTCCTGAGGATTCCTTATAGTAATTCATAGCCATCTTCGAATAGAATTACCCCCAAGCCTATTCTAATTATGAAGGTCCCTGGATTTATTGGGATGTGGGAGTTTGCAGTAGTCTGGTCTGCACAAAACTGAGGACAAAGTTCGACTTACGCCGCTAAGATCCCAGGGCCTAAACGCCTAAACCCAATTAACCCTAAAAACCTACACGCCCCAAAACTCAACGCCCTTCAGTTCTAAAGTTTCTGTGGCACAGGTCGAAAAAGGTGTGGCCTATAATTGCTCCTCAAAGAGCCTTCCGCCTAGGGTACGGCTTGGGGTGTAGGGGTTGGGGGTAAAGAAGCCTGATGGGGTTGTGCAAAATGCGGCTAGTTGAAGAAATCACGACAAGAACCCACCCTAAATCCGATACTCCAAAACCGGCACATGTTTCGGAAGAAGATTTGCTTGTGCTTCTGTATTACAGTGCTGGCGTGAGCCTAAATCCTAAACCCTAAATCCCTAAATCCTCAAACCCTAACCCTGAACCCTAAACCCTAAATCCCTAAACTTTTTTCCCTAAGCCCTAAATCCCGAAATCTCTAAACCCTAAATCCCTAAACCCTAAATTCCTAAATCCTGAAAAGAGGTACCTTGACAAGATGAAGAACTGGGCCGAGCCCCGAGTTTCCTGGGTTGAGAATCCGCCGAAACCCAGCGCTATACAATTTATGTAATATGTAGTTGCTTGAATCATTTGAATAGGGTTTTGGGGTCTATGATACTATAATTATAATAAGGAGCCGGTTCTGGGGTTTATTTTTTCAATCATGACAATAAGGAACCCCCAAAACCCTATCCTACTTGTTAAGGCCCCTTTATTATTGTGGGTAGTTCTCTAACTCATGGTCCCTTTTCGGGTTCCGTAAAGGCATCTATAAAACACAAGTTTTACTACGGTTCTACAAAGTTTGGGTCAAGGGTTTCGGCCTGTAGGGTTCTATGAAGGATCCATGATGACCGCTTCAGGCCAGGGTTTCTAGGATTTCAGCGGTTTCAGTGTTTAGGCTTTGCGGTCTTTGGATAGGAGCCCGGTTGCTCCGTTTGACATGGCACTAGCTATGCGTCCTTGTGGCATCGCACGACAAAGCCTGTATCATCTTCTCGGACCGTCTTCAGACCGTCGTAACGTCGTAACAGCCCTGCTTCTCTTGTCCCCGTGTATGTGCCAGTAAACTCCGAACCGTCAAACCCTGAATCGAGAAAACGGCTCTTTGAAGACAACTGACTTGCATGCCTTCCTGCCCAAGTCTGCCGGCCACCGTTCAGAGAGGTTCAGGCCTTTGGGGTCATGAAACTTGCCCTTGTGATTGATAGGGATGTTGTGACTATTTCAGTGATTATGCTTAAGTCTATATCGGGGCTTCCATAACGCAAGCACTCCACAGGAAGGCTAGGTCGTGTGGGCGAGACCCTTGGTTATCAAGACCGCAATGTTCAGACAAGTCGGAAAGGCAGTGCGCCCAAACATCATCAGCTACTCCTCCGCCGTCACTGCCTGTGAGAAGGCGAAGCAGGTACACCCGCCTCCCCTCAACCAGTGCAGGGCTCTACTGCGAGAGTAGGTTATTGTTTTAGGGTTCTAGAGTGTAGGCTATATGATAAGAACTAGTGTCAATGATTATGTTGACATTTAGGCCCGTGCATTGCAGGACTTGCTGGAATGTCTCGAACTGCGGTGGATGGGCGTGTTGAGTTCCGCATCTCAACACCTCGAACGCTGAGATGATGCCCGAAGCATCCCGAAGCCCTAAACAGTCGTAAACAATCCAGTTTCCGTGGACCCTAGCACCCTAAACACTGCAAGCCGAGACTTGGTGGTTTGCCATTACCCAAGCGCAACCTTGAGCAGGAGCCATTTTGTATGTTGGCTTCCTTGAAAAGTCCATGTCAGTGTAGGTCTTGTTTAGAGTTTACATAGGGGCCATAGGGGCTGCGAGGTTTCGGGTTTAAGGCATTTGAGTTTAGGCGGCTTCGGGCTGACAGTCTTGATCAGGACCCTGTAAAGAGTTGTAGCTTCAGGTCGTGGACGCACGGTGATTTCGGGGCACAAGGGAGGGCCCGTTCAGAGATTGGCGGGAGTTTCTTCAAACATATCTGTGTCTCCGTAAACAGTGTATATCATCAGTAGGACCCCGTATGTTCGGAGACACAGGCTGTAAGTAGTCCGTATTTAGCTACCAATGAACACATGGAGCCTGCCTACAAGCTTTGATACTCAAGGCTTGCATAAGTCACAGGGTTTAAAGAATGCAAGCACAGCTTCATTCCTGAATCCGCAGGCGGCGACAAGAGTATTGTTAGTATTGCTTCATTTCTGCACTGTAAATCTATAACCCTAAACCTAAACCTAAACCGTCCACCTTGCCAGCTTTGTGCGAGAGTGTGAGTCGAAACCGTAAATATATGTCGGCTCGAGCTTTTGGAATCGACCGTACGTCCAAAAGTTTTCCATCTTCCTCTTCGAGCTCCGAAGTTCAGGGTACAGGACCGGTGTGACATGGCATGTGGTCTAGGTTCTTACTCAGACCCTTAGTCGCTCCTCTTTTGTGGCTGCCCACTTGCATTGACCTGGTCTGATAGGGCAACTAGCGCCATGACCACGCAAGCTAGGATATCTAGGATGTTCAAGATCCTTCGGCACGGAGGCGTTTGTAGGATGCATGATGACGGGCTTGGACCTGGCGGTACAGAGCGCTGCGGCATGTGGAGCCTCCCCAGCACTCCATGAGACGCAAGCTGTTTTTTACTGCTATTGGAGATGAAGACTTGCCATGTGATGATGTATGTTGTTTGGAGGTTCTGACTAATGCTCAGCAAGAAGCTTGTGTTGGGCCGATACCCGGCTGCTCTGTGTCAGAGTAATGGATGCGTAGAGATGATTCTGGTGTATGTGACGACTTGGATGTGGAGTTGCGTGATGACGACGATGATGCTACTGACGTCTCAATCATGGGGAGGTTGGCGATGACGACGACGACGGGTGACGCTGATGTTGTTGATGATGAAGAGGCAGATGATGAAGATGAAGAGGAAGGTTGCTTTGGCATAGGTGTTGTTGTTGGTGGTGCTGGTGCTGTTTCGGTGATGGCCGGCAAAGCCCATAGTGACTTGAGCCTGGGCGACCAAAGTAGCATTCAGTGCGATGAAGGTGGTCATCAGGAGGAGCAGGAGGAAGAAGGAAGGACCGATGTCGTCTACGCACTAGACGTGACACGCAATGCCGCCAGTCTGCGCCACAGCATTGTGAACCGTCAAACAGACTCAGACCCGTTTACAAGCGCTCCTGGCTACTATCTTGGGTTTTGCCCTCGGAGCCGCTCAGGGCGCTGGGATCTCGCGCTCCACCTCTTGCAAAGCCACAGCGAGAGCCGTCTGGAGGCCGAGCAGAGAGCTAGAGACAAAACGCTCAGCTTTGGAAAGACAACAACAAAGAAGAGAAAGCAGCGTGATGGATGGACTGCGCTTACCTCCGTAAGTACAGCCCTGCCTTCCTTGTCTGCACCTTTAGAACTAGACTTTCGCGTGCTGCATAGTACAGAGACTTACCCGGGTGTCCAATAAACATTTAAGCAGTTCCGTTGCTGCTCCACTCGAACCTAAGCCATGGTAAAAAAGAGGACCCTGCCTATAGTTTCCGTTGTATCGTTGGTTGGTGAACCCGTTCTATGGTGAGGATGCTGACTGAAATTTTGAATTACGTTAACCAAGAAAGGAATTACACTGGAGTGCAAAGGTTCATGCTGAGGTCCCAAGCCAACGATAGGCCGGTTTGTCCGCCTGTGCCACGTACAGCAGTCCGAGTGGAATGCCTCGACTGCATGCAAAAACCATACTCAGCCTTCTGGTGCGTTGCTTTACCGTTCTTCTCGCGATGTTTGTTGAGGCTGGGCTCATTAGCTTCAACAGAGTGATCAGTGCTTGTGCAGCTGCGCGGTGCTGGCCGCCTGTTTTCGTTTGGTGCTTGGTGCGGATAAGGGAATACAGCCCCGGGGTGAAATGGGCCACTGTTACTTAGTGTTACTTGAGCCGGTGTCTGTGGAACTGTATCAACATGCTGCATCTCTTCTTTTGACTGACCTTCGAGGATTCGCTCATGCTGTGTGCATCATGCAGTCCCGTTAGGCCTGGCTATCATCTCCTGAGTCGGACGACCCAAACTTGAATAAGGTGTAATAAGGATAACACCTGAAAACCGAAGGATACGATGGCAGTTGAGTGCACCCCAGTATCTGAGTCTAGTAGTTACATAGCTTTTCATGAGTACATCCGCAACCCTCAACCGTCCTAAACCCGATGCCTGGCCGAGTGTGAGCGCCGAAGCCCTGCACATTGTAGCTCACGCCCGAGGGATCGCCTTCCCCAAAGGGTCCAAAGTACACTGTATGGTAGAATGTAGGGCCTGTAGGGTTTCTACAGTAGGAAGTGTTATTATGATTTGGGAAGGTATCCCCCATAACAGTACCTAGGACCATTTGGGTTCCAGGTGGAGAATCCGGTCTCACGCTCCCCTGGTTCTGGCCCGGAGAGCCCCCTAAACCCAGAGGAGTAGTGTGTAAAAGCGTTAAGTTATATAGTTGTTATAGTTACTCTTTATTGGGCTTCTTTACTGGCCCGATGGTTGTATGGGTATTTCTACGGTGTTTCTCTAAATCAGGGTCGCTCGTTTGAGTGTGCCGTAGTAGTTTGGAGACTTAAAAGTTAGACCACCAAATAGAGAGCTACCCGTATCTTCTCTCCATTCCAAAACTGTTTAAGGTACCCTAAACCCTGAATCCTGAACACTAAAACCCTTGAGGCTACAACGAAGATGTGTTGGTCTTTCGGCGGTGGCTCTTTCGACTCGAGGGCTGATTTGTTAAGGCTTGACGGAAGTTGTCCAACCTTATCCGATATTTACTATCCAGAAAAATATTTTGTAATTATCCTTCTCATCATTATTATTGTTAACTCAACTTCAAGCCTTTAAGCTTTCGCTTGATCTGAGTGGTGGATGCTCACCCTAGACGGATGTCAGAACACACAGAAATGTCTGGTTCTAGACACCCATCCACAGGCGCGACAAGAAATAAGAACCGGGGGTTCTTCATCAGTAATCAGGTTCCTACTTTTCATAGACGAGTAAGGTCCATGGCGTTGGAGTTGCTGGAATTCATGCAGGGGGCTGGCAACCTGACTTTGCACCGGATGCATGGGCTTGTGTTACTGATTTGCGGATCACTTTCAACATGGATGCTTTTAGTAAATATCTGGTCCATGTGGGATCTACATTGGGGTCCGTTGCTTTTTGGGACTACCGGATGGCCTATTGTGCACTCCCATAGCATGAGGCTGCCCAGACGCCGGTACAGCCACATGGATGGATTGTCTCTTCCCGCTTTTTAATGAGTGGTCCTTATAGACCGCTTACAGTATCCTTCCAGATCAATGAAAATCGTTTCGGAAAGCCCTTGCTCCGACCTGCCCGAACTTTGGGAGCCTAATCGGCAACATTTCAACCCATCCTGCTAGTAACATTCTTGGGTTTAGATTCTAGAGTTTAGGGGGCCTAACATCAGAGCCCGATGAATGTTATGAGCATTTTCTGCCAGAAGAGATGCAAGTTCCATCGCAACAAAGCTGAGGCATGCAAGTCGATGTTTACAGTTTCGGAAGTGCTATCTCCGCCTGCGCTACGGGGTCGATGTGGCGTGAGGCGCTCTCAGCACTTGGTGATATGCAGATCGCGGAGATGCTTTCCGTGATATTATGCTGCTTAATATCTACAAGATGAGCCTTGAGCAAGAGAAAGCCTCTGCCAGATGAAGTTCAACAGACGATGAGGATCTAGAAGTCGATGTATCGGTAGGGTTTAGGGTTTAGGGTTTAGGGTTTAGATGTATGCGGATAGATGCACGACACCATTTCCCACAGCCCAGGATATTCCCGAGCGTCGTTGCTTGGAACAGCGCTGTCAGTGCTTGCGCTCGTGCGGGGCAGTGGCAGCGAGCATTTCGTCTTCTGGGAGACCTTGAGGGCATGACCCTTGAAGCTGATGTCACTTGTCTTAGGGTTTAGGGTTTAGGGTTTATACGGGTTTAGGGTTTAGGGTTCACTTGTCAAGGGCTGGCGTACGGATTATGCTCCGTATTCTAGTTGCTGTAGACCCCGGAGATCGGTCAACTTTGTCCTGTATGGTTAATACAGCGGCCTTACTACTTTGGAATCGAATAGGGTTTTGGGGTCTACTAAAAATAATCATCATAAGGAACTCCCAAAATTGATAGTGAATGTAGTTTGTAATTAGGCCCCCTAGAGTAACTGCAGGGAGGGCCCCCCATCTTTCGCACGTCTTGGCAACATCCGCGGACCTCGGAGCTTTAAAGCTCCATGTGCCTTTTTTCGTGGGTGGCTCTAGGCCGAAAAGGGATTCCTTTACATATGGATCCTTATGGGAAGCGTAAACCCTAAACCCTAAAAGCGTGGGACTGCTGGAGCTGCTGCAGACCCTGCAGCTCCCCGTAGAGGTTCGCTGGCTTCTCTGAGGTGCGCAAGACGGGTTTAGGGTTTAGGGATGATAAGTGTGTTCCAGTGCAGGGGCCTAGTAGTTGTTTGCCGATGAACTTCAGAACCGACGCTTGTAAATCTTTTTCGGCGAGAGGTCGCTTTGAACATCAGGCGACAGGATTAACATGCTTCACGCCGCATGTTCGAGCTTAGGTGGTGACCTACAGCTCTGTCATGAAAGCTTGCGACATGTCCGGCGAGTGGCAGTTGGCCCTTGCGTTGCTCGGGTGCTTCGTTGCAAAGAAGCATCTGCACGTGTTGGTTTTTCAGTTGGCTTCGCAGTTATCATGGCATGTCAGCATCAGCATCCTCTGCCGTCATGCGAAAATCGCACTCTCACGACTTGTGTGGCTAGAGTTTGGAGAGAGGGCAGTGCGCATCCATCAGTCTCCGCAGGTCGCTGCTTAAGAACATTGAACATGGCCGAGGCTGCGTGATGCCTTCTCCCGCTGCTGAGGTCGCTGAGACGGCAGGATGTCAGAGCCAACCTGGTTGCTTTCAACACAGCCATCAGTGCCTGCGTGGCTCCGTCGGCATGTTGCAATCGTGGCTTGGGGCCCATGTTGACTGTGTTGCTAAATGCAGTAGTTTTGAAGTTTGGCACTCTCGTGGAAAGTCAGCGGACCTGAAATCCCAAGACAGCGCAGTGGAAGCAGCTGAGAAGGTATTCGACCGCTGGGCTCTCGCTGTTCACATGCTACAGGAGGCGATCGCTCAAGCAATGTGCCCGGATCCGTTCAGCTTAGCATCGGCTCTAGATGCATGCCACATGACTGCATTCGGCGGTGCGTCTCAAGATCTACAGCAGGTTCCATTCGGAGGCTGGGAGTATGATCTAAGGTCGGTTGTCCCGATATTCCGGGCGAAGTATCAACACAAAAAGCTTTCGGGGGTTTGGGCAAGTTTGGTTTGGATCCTATAGTCGCGATGCCCGCAGCCAGAGGTAGCGCGGCAGAGGACTGGCCCTTGGCCCTGAACTGCCTGCGCGAAGGAAGGATTGGAGCAACAACTCCTTGCTGGAATCTAGGCGGCGTGCTCGGGCAGTTTGCTAGCTTTTTAGTACAACGTAAACTTTGTAAGAGGAAGTAACACGAAACTCTGCGAACCTCCAAGAATAGCCCGGGCCCAGGAATGCCATGATCAAGGCAGCTGCTGAGACCGGCGGCTGGACGATGGCGGTGCATCTATTGCAGCGGTTGCCAGCAGACCATCTGCAGCCGAACATCATGACTTCTCGGTAGCTGAGTAGGTAGCCTGTAGATCCTGTGCTTTGGGTATAAAGGGGGTGGGGGGTGCTGTTCGCATAACCCAGCCAGTAAGCCAAATATTACTAAGGCCGACCCCACAGCCCCGTTGGATGGTCAAGGGCATGTACAACATAACTACAGCCGATTGCTTTGGAAAGAAAGTTTGACTCCTAAGCACTCAAACGCCTGAGCCCTAAGCCGCAGAGGATATAATGACTTGGCTAGGCCCGTTTGAGCCTGAACCCTAAACAAAAAACCCTAAACTACCAGAACGCGAGAAAGAGGACGTCGGGCAGCACCTTGAAGGCTGCAGAGCGGGCTTCAGAGTGGGACGTAGCCCTCCTCCTCGCTACCAGCATTCCGCAAAGGTGGCTCGCCTGCCAACCGTATCGATGTATATACTTATGTTGGCTTAATTGTACTTATACTTATGCACACACATGTGTGTATATATATATCTATATATATATATACACATATAACAGCCGTTTTGTGCTGTATTGGGTTGCAATGTGATGTATTGTATTGTGCTGTATGAAGTCCTTTTGTATCATATGACATAGTATGAAAGTGTTATATGTTGGGCTATGCTTTGAGATGATAATTTTACTATACTAGACTGTACTGTACCATACTATACTATACCATATGCTACTATACTATATTACATTTTGTCGTTTTTCGTTCTACTCAATTGGCTTTTGTATGATTTCATCATATCTATTGAGTTTTCTCATTCTATAACATTTTGTCACACTATGTTATAGTATGTTCTAATCTTTCCTGCATGTTCGTTAAATATACAAGGTTATATCCCATTATGTTACATAAACATTCTGTGTTGTTCTATTCACTTCTGTTCTGTTCTATATTTATACATACACACCATGTGCCAGCGTACTTGCTACAATGCGTGCATCATGTTTCTTCTTGTCGGCGTCTGTCGTTCTAAGCACTTGCCGTGTATGTCCGACCCCGCAGATAGAGCATGTGGGAGGCTGCTGAGGGGCAATGTCATCATCTACAACTCCCTGCTCAGTGCCTTGTCGCAGGCTTCCAAGTGGCAGGCGGCCTGGCCTGGTGTTGGGGTCAACTGAATGGCGGTCAATGTCCCAACTCAACGCCGAAACCTTGAGCCCTACGTACCGAATGAGGAGCACGAGAGGTGAGTAGGGCGTCTTTAGTCTTTTGGTGGCGTGGTGCTTCTGCTAATGCACTCTGGACCTGTTGGGAGCCTACCTCGGGCAGACGTAAGAGATGCACCCCAACTGTATAAAAAAGAAGCCTCAGCAACGCGTGGGTTTCTTGGGGATAGCGGTGCGAAGTGGTGACTTCTCAAACGAGCCCACATCCTGCGTATAACCTTGACACCACCATATGCTTTTTCTCTCGGCAGCAACAAGGATACAAAGCAGTTTGTGTGTAATCTACGTATGTACGTGTGTGTGTATATATATTTATGTACAAACATATATACAAACATATATACATATATATATATACATACATACATGCATATGCATTAACTACTGTATTCGTACACACACATATTACATATATAACACTACAGGCCATTATTGCTTTTGTTACGACAAGTACTCATACGAGCGGCCGCACGACCTAGCATTTTCCAGCCCTTGCTGGCACTTCAGTGAGATCCAGATCCAGAGAAGTAATAATCATGACAAGGACAGTTCTAATAACCGTGGCTTGAAATTTCAACATGTAATATACAATCCTCGCTCCGCCTCCTCGGACCATTCCACCGTCATATTCAGCTCCGACTAGAGTAGAAGCCAAAAGTTGGAAACCCAATAGCCTCAATCCTTAAGAGTAATGTATAAGGAATCCCAGCACCATTTGTCCTTAATCCGTTTTCCAACTTTTTGGGGTTTACTGTAGAGTCCAGAGTCTACCTTCCGCAAACACGCCAGAGGCGGCGCTGCATCTGTTAGACTCGATGGCTGCCCAGTGCCAGCCGGACGCTGTCAGCTACTGGCCGAGGGTTTAGGAGTTTCAGGGCTTTAGAGTGAAGAGTTCAGGGTTCAGGGGCTTCAGTGGTTTCAAGACATTAGGGTGTGTGGGTTGAAGAGTGCAGGTTTTCAGGCATAGCGTCAGGGGTTTAGGGCAAGTTTAGGAGTTATAGGGCTTGGGGTTTAGGTTAAAGACTGATTGTGGCTAACTCCATGCACATGGCTGTACTATAGTTGGTGCTGGGCGGGAGCAGGTTCGACGGATAGCAAGACGAAGATTCGCAGTGGCCGCCACAATGTCACTGGAAGTACAAGAACGTGTGAGTTGGGGCAGCAGGCTCCTTAAGCTGGGTTCTTGTTAAGGGATTGAGTTTAAGTTACCGTCATAAAGAAACCTTATTGGCTACTATAGATCCCTATTATGGCAACTTAAGTTAAATTCCTCAACAAGAACCCAGTAAGGCAAGCTGACCGCCGTAACTCTAAAGCTGGAACTCCCATGCGGGGCCTGTTGCCCGGGCTTTTGGCTATGATAGGTCATAGCAAAACAAGCAAGTGCCGATAAGTGCACTGAAACCGTAAACCCGAAACCCTTAAAGCCCTAAACCGCTAAGCCCTTAAACCCTTGAGCGCCGAAGCCCCTAAATCCCTCTAAGCCCCTAATCCTAAACCCTAAACCCTAATCCCTAAACCCTAAACCCTAACCCCCCCAACACCGAGGCTACAACACGACCATCACCGCTTGCAGTCGTGCGACGCAGAGCCAGCATGCCATGGAGCTCCTGTCATCCATGGAACTTTGGCCCTCACTAGGGTGTATAGGGTTTAGGGGTGTAGGGTTTAGGGTTTAGGGGTGTAGGATTTAGGGAAAGTTGGGTTTAGGTTTTAGGGGTGTAGGGTTTAGGGTTTAGGGGTGTAGGATTTAGGGAAGGTTGGGTTTAGGGTTTAGGGGTGTAGGATTTAGGGGAAGTTGGGTTTAGGGTTTAGGGTGTTGGCTGTCCTTGCTTGCAGTCTGTGGATGCCGGGCTTGCCGTGCGGGGCTTGATTCAACTCGACTCCCTACACCCTTGCGTACAAAAACAGCTCGCAATATCACTAGGGTTTGGAGGTAATCTACAGCAGAGTATGCTCATCATGTGGAAAATGTACTTCAGAAGGAACCCTAAGGCCCCCTTTAATGCCCTGACCTTTCTTGTCATGCGCCATAAATATGTCTTTGACCAGGAGCATCAGAAGGCGGTAGGTTGCAAATGGAGCCCTGCTTACTTGTCCGAAAAAAAAACGGGAAAACACAAAGCTCCCAGCATCCTGGCCCCCTGTAGCTCCTCTTACTTAGCACCAAAGCATTTGGGGTTTAGGGTTTATAGGGTTTAGGGTTTAGGGTCCTTAATACCACACGAAGGAGCATCAGAGTCTGCAGCGAAGTGCCATCAGCTTCAATTCGGCCGCGGGCGCTTTTGCGGATGGCCGTTGGACCTCCTCCCTGGAGCTGCTGTGCCTGGACTAAACGTGCATGGAGCTTTTTTTGGTCGGAGCTTCAGGTGGTCTGGAAGTAGGGCGTATAGGGCTTAATTAGGCGCTTCTTGGGTTTAGATTTAGGAGTGGAGAGTTTAGGGAGCTCCCGGGCGACGAGGCAAGCCCGCTGCAAAATGGTGTATAGGGTTGAGGTTTGGCTCAAAGACATTGATTGCTAAGACTAGACGAGCTGCAAGGTCGAGCTTCTCGCTCCCATATAGTAGAAGTGTAGCCTCTTATCCATTTTCTACTGGTCATTCAGATGTGTACGAGAACGTGTGATATTTGGATTCCTTCCCAAACCTTCCCCATTGCAGCCATTGCCCGGCAACTGCAAGCTGTAAACCAATAGGGACTGCATGGGGACTGCAGGCTGCAAGAGGCACAGGAACACAAGACTGCAGGGGAACTACACAGGAACAAAGGCCTGCAGGGTCTGCGGCCTGCTAATAGGAGGGCATAGAGTGAAGCACCGAGGCATCGAAAGATTGTATTTGGAGAACAGGATTGCTAAAACAAATGCACTTGTTGTTCTTTTCCCTAACCCCTAAACCCTTGAATGATTTGCAAATTTGGTTTCTGCATATTAGCAGTATGACTGGGGGACAGCTTGAGTCTGCACTGGCGAATGTTTGAACTGTATGCTTGCATGGTGGTACTTGCATGACTGCAGACGTGGAGAACATCCCTGCATGCAGTGACTCTTTCTGCATGACGAACCCCTCCAACTTGGTGAACATGCCTGCGTGCGATGAATCTTCTGCCAACTTCTGCAAGACACACCCGAACTGCTTTCAGATGGGTTGCAGTGCTTACTGGCGTGGATTTCTGCATGGCAAGCCCAAGCCCGGCTGTTTGAGGAAATGAGAGTAAGCATAGTCGAGGGAACTCCTTTCGTGTGGTGAAGTTTCAGGGGTTCCTTTTACAGGGCTGGACTGAGTCCTCCGTTCTATCTTGCGATACGCTTGTTTGCCCTGGTTGAGGGACTGCTGTCAGATGCGTTGATGTATTAGTTGTACATGTGTGTTGTTGGCTTTGCTTCGAAGCCTGCCTGACAGCTCAGCCTCCGAGATGAATCTACCCCGTAGGTGGTTTATGAGTCGTCCGAACCAGTATCGCTGCAGACCTTGCCTGGCTTGTCCGAGTGTGAGTGTCAAAAAACACCCTCGACCCTAAAGCACCCGCTTTTGAGGGTTCCATAAAAAGTATGGCCAGGGCTTCAATGTCCACGGCAGCTGTCGCACCGAATGCTGGAAGCTGCAGCGCTGCAATGAATGCCTGTGAGAAGGGCGCCTGGTGCTGAAACCCAAGCCTTTCAGTTTAGACTTCTATGAGGTTTAGGGTGTAGGGTTTGGGGCCTAGACTTCAGGGTTTAGGGGCTTATGAGGTCTAGGGTGTAGGGTTCACGGTACACCCAGGGTTGAAACTTGCTCAGGGCAGAATTGTTCATCTGTCCGACTGTAAGCTAAGACTCTATGAGGCAGTGTAGGCGTTTCGGATTCGAGATGCTTTGGGGCCATTGTGAGTGTTGTGGACTACTGCGATTTTTCCTTCAGGGTTTGGGGTATAGCTTTTCGGGACCAGGCAGATTGAGCTCACATCTTTTGGAGCGAGGGCTCCAAGTGCAAGGACGTAGGGCTCGTGAAGACGTTTGTTGCGTCGGGGTTAGACGGGGTTAATTAGAGGCCAAGATTGCATCACCCTAACCCTTTGTTCTTTCAGGCACCTAGACAGCGATTGTCGACGTGCATCACTTTCTCCTCTTGACCCTTACATCTCATCGATATTTGTGGTGCTTGCATCCGCGCCGGAGGCCCGTCAAGCGACCCCATATATGCAAAAACCCAACATAGAAGCCAAAACAATTACCAAGATGATTCCTTAGGTTCCTTATTATGATTGCACTATAAAGGAGCCCAAGACCCTACTCTTAGTAGTTTGGCCAAGGGGGTTCCTTGAGTTCCGGTTTTTTGGCCTTCCAGCGGTGATCCTTGCCATACTCCTCAACATGACGGTCTGGTCTGGTTTTGGTAGTGGATCCTATAACCACAAAGCCGGTTGCCGGAAAACGACCTGGGTTGGGTGGAGTGTATAGATCATTGATACGGTTGATGAGATAAATCCTGCATTACCCTTCATCAGGAATATGCCACAATTCCCATAGTTTAGGGTCCTTCTGGTAATGCAGGATTTATATCATCAACCGTATGAAGTTTTCTCCCCCATGGAAGGAGGTGAATGGCGCTGGCCTCTCAAGGCGCTCGCAACGGCGCGGCCCGGGATGGCTAATGCGGCTGCCCGGCATGAAAGGCAGTATCGCTTCGGATTCCATGAGTCTAAGTTGTAACAATTTATGGTTCGACTGCGGGAGTTTAGGGTTCAGGGTATAAGGCTTTAGGGTTTAGGGTGGAGTTTGCTTTGATGCGCAAAGGAAAAGCTTTCCGCAACAATCGGCTGCTTAATTGGAAGAGCCTTATGTAAGTCGCTTCAGCCCCCACGACCCGCCTATAGGACTCTCACACAGTTGTTTATTATATGGTCCCAATTCATGGGCATTTAGGGTCAAATAGAGGGTAGATGGAGGGTCTAGCCCACTTGACCCACTTTCCAGCAAGCTGCCTGCACGAAATAATCGCCATTTCTACCGGGTTACCACCCTCTAGAGTCTTCTGGTATCCTGTTGAGGGTTTAGGGTGTATTATCGAGCAAAGCGAGCAAAGCGGGCACCTGTCAGCCTTTATAACCCTTCGATGTCACTGGCTTATATAACTCGTAGCCAAAGAACCCGCAGTGAAAGGTCGTCTACAACGCTGCCATGAGCGCTTGTGCGCAGGCGATCCAGTGGATCCGAGCCTGTGATTTGATGAGGCGCCTTGCTTGGAGGTTCATGGGTGGTGTTACTACCCCCTTAACCCTCAGGTTTCGTGGTTGCACAGATTTTCCTGCTAATACAGGGGCCTAAATAATTGCCAACAATTTGTTGGGGGGTTCCTTATTGTAATGTGGCGCCGGCAGTCCAGAAATCCACCAACATGTCTTCTGTCCGGGGTATAGGTTGGGTATATGCACTCTGGAACACGCCCTCCAGAACAGTTCAATCCTAGGCTAAACCCGAAAAAACCTCCGAAAGCTCTAATCACCCCAAAACAGAACAAGAGACCCAGGTCACTCCCCTTCCACTTGGCCCTTGCCGATGCTATACTAACGTTGCCCATGATAGCGTTCTAGTCACGGGGTCTTTGTGTTTTGGGGTTATGTTGCTGTAGGGTCCAAGGCCTAGGATGCAAGGAGGGTTGTCCTACCATTCGGTAAGCACTTGCGGAATGATACACAAATTTTGGGGGAAGGCAGATGACGGCTGCCACTGTGGCACCAACTGTCGTCACCTTCAACAGCTTGGTCAACGCGCTTGCTTCTGGAGGCAGCTGGGCCTGGCGAGCACGACTTGTGCTGAACTGCCACCTCGTCTTTGCATCCCTAAACTGGCCCTAAAACCGCCTAAAACCTAATCCCTACGGGTGCCCAAGCTCCTTGCTCTACGGGTATCAGTTGCTGTTGGCTTCACTCCTCGCAGAGCGCGCATCACCTTGAGACTTCACTTGAGCATGTCTCTTTCGGACGAGCTCCCTGCGGTGCGACATTGTCAGCTGCATTGGCATGTGGGAGAAAACCCGGAACCCTGAAGCATTTTTTCTCCAGAGTCACGAAGTGCCCCGTGGGTAGTTCGCTAAATTAGGGCCCCTTTTTAAGTTCCAAACATACTCCGTTACTACCTTATACCAAAAGGGCCCTAAAAGTGACCCTAATTTAGAGAACTCCCTAAACCCTAAACCCTAAACCCTCGTGCAACAGGCCAGCCAGAACTGGCTCTGCAGCTGCTCCGAGCCATGGCAGAGGTGGCCTTGCTGCCCAACGCCGTCACCTTGCCCCGTTGATGAAATTTGGTCTTACGTTTTCAGACTGCATGGAATGAGGGTGGGGGACTTCTAAGGATCAACGCATATATACATAGAGACAGAAATACGTATATGCATATGTGTGTGGATATATATATATATGTATATACATATACATATATATATATACACACATATATATATATGTGAAATTTCTGTTTATGTATATCCTGGAGGGCTGACTTGTCTCCTGTTGTAGGGTTCTTTGCTCGAGGAAGCGAGCCCTCAAGTATCTGAAGCAACCCCAATCCGTAGGGTTTAGGGTTTAAAGCAGGCCTATAGGCCCAAATGCCGTCCAGGAGTTTCTGACGATGAGGGACTCTTGTATAAAAACCCAATTAGTACATTCCTCCATTCCCTAACGCCCCAGGTGCCTACTACATAATAGGGTACTAGAGCCCCTAGGGCCCGATATAGTAGGTACCTGGGAGGTTAGGGATTCTTAGGAAACCCCACATTCCTTGAGCATCAGGAGCTCGGCAGTCGATGCCTGCGCAAGGGGAGAGAGGTGCGGTCCGTGGACTGCAGAGCCTGAGGGCTGTTAGGGCTTGGGGTAGGGCTTATGGACCCATATCGAGACACCCGGAACAATTCTGTAGCCCCTAAAACCCTAAACCTCGGACTTAACACCCCAAACGCGCCAGCGTACATGGGTTGGATCTTTTGGAACCATGCTGTAGCTTTGCAATGGTCCCAGTCGCGAGAAGGCCTATCCTCTTCCGGTCCTGATATAGGAACCTGAGTAAGAAACCTTGGGTCTTTATTAGGG
>CAJNJA010005548.1:0-17617 GCA_905231915.1 Symbiodinium necroappetens
GAGCGCTGCCCACAAACAAGACATTTAGGACACGCCTTTTTTTCCAAAAAAAGCAGAACGCTTCCTTGCCGTGCGGATGTCATCACAACCCATTCTTTTTCTGCGCAAAAAAATTGCCTAACTTGAACCGGCGTGATTCGATGCAATCTGTTTGGGGTCTTCGCTGGTGTAATTAAGCATGCAGGGGAATTCCCCAAAGCGTATTGAAGCAAGAAACCATCAGGAAGGACATCTCCCGATATCTCCCGATTTTGATTTCGGACCCACAGTCAGAGAACTCCACAAGAACATTCGGCATGCGGGACTTCCCGAGTCTACAGCACGTAAGCCAACACCCTCGGGTTCTGCTTGTTCGTGTTCGTTCCATTTCAAGTGCCGCATCAACCATGCAACGGGGTGGCGGAATGCCTGAACTCGGCCGAGCGCGTTGAACCCTTCAAACCCCAACCCTCTGCATTGGCATGGCTCTCGGCTCTCGGTTTCAGCCTCGACACTATGCACTCCAGGTTCGCCACGGAGGTGACCAAAGGCACGGCCGGTGATTAGCCCCGTGAGCTCCGAGGAATCCAGTCGTAGTTGAGGGCGCATTAGATCCTCCAGCCTTTCCTATCTGAACACCTTAGTAGGGCTTGGAAGCGGAGCTTTCATCTTCTTCGGCTTCCGGATCGAGGTTCAGAGTGCACCTGGAGACGGCTGGAGTGGTTGGTCCAGAAGGTGAAGGACAGAGTTTGAGCATGAGAGAGTCTTGTGCAGTGAGTTTCTGCTAGTATGTCTCAGACACTACTTCAGAGCAAAGCTCTTCAGCCAAGGCCCGCCAGAATCAACCTAGACGTAAACATCAGGTCTTCAATGGAGAGGATAAGGATTCAAAGGAGGACAGTGTTCGAAACAGAAGGATTGCCAATGGCAAGCCGCATCGACGGTAGATGCTTCAATGTGTGTCAAAGGGTAAGCAGACCATACTATCACTGGAAGCTAGGCCCAGCTAGGCTTAGCCGGCTCCGTGTGCCTGAATTCTGACGTGGCATGTGGCCCAGCCCAGGACATCAACATAATTGTGCTCTGTTTGTGTATTGCCTTTCATCTTTCTGCGGATCGGGGATAAAATAAAGGACTGCAGGCAAAAGGGATGGACGTCGACTGCACAAAGCAATCTACGCCATACAGACCAGACTTTCTTTGGATTTCACTTGCTGGAAAGCGTGTGTCTAAGTGGGTGCGTGACTGCGTGAAATGTCCACGAACATTGAAGCATGTCAGCCCTGTCATTTGGCATTGTCTGCCGGAGTGAGGGGTTTAGTTGTTGTGCAGTTCCATGTAACTCGCATCTAGTCACGCTCTAGAAAAGGGCTGGTGGATATAAGCCTGAAGCTCTGGAAGGAAGAGGACCCGATGCACCCGGTGGGCACTGTCTTGGCAGGGGCTCATGATGAGAAGGCTTCGTGCCTTCCTGGCTGAGGTTTGTTTTCGGTTCTATTCGCACCATGGGTTTTCATCATGCGTGATCTTCGTGATCTTGGCATCCATAATTACATGGTTTTTATGACGCTCATCGGGAGTCCGCTCGAACCTCAATGCAGCTCTCGAGATCTGTCTTAGCCAAGTTCCATCGCGACTCTTGAGAACCTGAGCCCTGCACAGGGTGCAGTGATCGAAGTTGAATTTTGATTGCCAGCATGCTGTCTCAATCTTGTGTTTTATTCATGCTCAGGTGCTGTAGCCGCCATGCACAGGTAAAAATGGTCGCGCGGATTGCCACGTCCCTGGATTTCCTTGGCATCAATGCATACGGGGAGGACCGGAAGAACTTGTTGTGCGGTTTCGCGTCTCTTGGACATCTTGCCAGATGCCGACCGGTCTTATTGCCCCTGCGAAGAACAAAAGCACATGTGTATGCAACCCAAATAGGTCGTGCCGACCCTGCACAGCAGAAGAGCCGCTGCACGTCTCCCCGCAACCACAGCATCCGCTAGAAACGTGTAATTCATGTAGAGTGGAGAGTGAACGAAGACTTCAGGGAGTCCCTGGTGCTTCGAATCGATCCTAGACCCCTGTATTCAGGACTCGCTGAAGGTTGGGACGACCCTGCAGTGACGCGGCAGAAAGTGTTTGGTCGAGGAATCCTGGGACCCCTGTAATGACAGAAACCGCATGTGCGTGACGACACTGGGTTGCGAGATGAATTGTTGGAGCTCCATCTAGGATGACTTGGTCTTTGACGTTAAGGCCTGCAGGGGATGCACCGTTGACAGATGTTCACAGTCCCTGACAGCCGGATCTTGGCCCTGCGGCGAACTCAAGGCTCCGAGCGTAACTCCGCAATTGGTGCCATCTGTGCCGATAGCCAGCCCACCTGCCGAGCCCACAGCGAAAGGGCCTGATGATTGAATTCACAGTTTCGATTCAGCCCGTCGGGGCTCATCAGCTCCAACCCCACGCGACAGAAGTTCCAAGCTCAGAGCCGTGAACCCGGATCAACAGCGCGTGCCGGCGTACATCATCCCTGTCCCGGGCCCTTAGCATCCTGCACGCAAGGGATCCTCCTTACAGTCGTCGTTTTCAGAGGATGGGACCGTCACTGCGATGAAGAAAGCTATCAATACTCGCCGGGATTGGACCTGTTGGTGCCCTGGTAGCTGGCGCGTACGCGTGATCTGCAGAATTGCCAGTGGAAGGTTGTGGACACGGTTCACATCGGAACTCAGCCGCCACATGGTGGGAACGAGGGAGGCGACGAGTGTCAATGTGATGAGCCTCATGGCAGGCAGTGCTTCTGAATAGGGGAGAAGCACAAGAGCGAAGGCTATACCACAGCGAGAGGGCACCATCCGCAAGGGGAAAAAGGTAACACCACCACTGCACCACCTCTGTAATTTGTAGCAGCGTTGTAGCAATTGCAAAAAGGATGAACATATCAACATACTACTACAACTCCTGACAACTAGTCATACCTCGTTTGCTAGCTGCTGAGCAGCCGGGGCACGTGAGTTACAACACGCACAGCAGGCATGACATGTGGGGGAAGACAAAGAAGCCCGCGAAAGACCAAGAACCCAGAAAAGAAACAACAAATTGGGGTTGCGGAGGGGGGAGCAGCAAGAGTTGGAATCCCTTTCCCTGGCTTTGCAGCCCAGAGGCGCCTGGGAGTGACCTTGCCCTATGCCCTGATGGAGTTTGGCCCGACAGGCTCTTGCGGATGGTTCGGGCTAGTTAGGCTAGTTCAGGAGTCTGCCAGGACATGTAGCTTCTAGATGGGTTTTCAGAATGCTTTCGGGATGCTCGGGTGCTCTGGTTTGGATGATTTTTTTTACATATCTCTGGGGTTTGGGATAGGGTCCGTTTGGTGAGGTTTCCGACTCAGTGGAACCTTGTTGGAGATTCAGGGCTCCAAACTTCTGGTGGGCCGGGGCCGGATCCAAAAAATCTCCAACGTGCCTTCAATCTTGGATGCCAGGGCATTGGGCTTCGCCCGTGACAGCCTGGGGCTCCTATATCGAGGACTCTCTCGGGCGATGGTGGTGGGTGCCCGGAAACGGGCGGTTAACCCAAGCTGAGGATCAGATCATGAGAGAAGGGTGTCGGTGCATACGTACGTATGCAAGAGTATATAAGAGCATGACGTCCCACCGTGACAGTTTACAATAATGTGTTGAAGGCTTAAGGTCCAGAGGTTGTGGAGTTCGAGTTGAAGGTGGGTAGAATTCTTGTCCCGTTCCTAGCTTCGGCGTTAATGAGCGCTATGGGCTCGGCGTGTCAAGTGTTGAGATTTCGGTGGTAAAAGCTTGAAGGAAAAACAATGCTCGCTTTCCGATCGGAAGGGCTGCGCCGTGAAAGGCTTAAGTATTGGCTCGGCAGCTCCTTCCTCGAGGTCCTCTTCTCAGGTTGTCTGCAAGGTGTTCTGGTTTGTCTTTTTGGGGTTCCGTTGTCATTTGTGGCAGAGCATGGTCGCAGAAAGATGTTTTCATGTCTGGGGTGCTTCTCATTGTCTCATGGCTCTGCTGCTGGTGGTCATGATGATTGTCATGAGAGTGGCAGTGATGTTGTGCTTGATGGTGAAGTTCGTGGATGTTCATGGTTTATCCGGTCTGTTTTGTTGGTCTTATCGTTGCATGCAGCTGTGCCAGGAAGGTACTGACGCCATGCTACCCTTACTGACACTAGACTCTTCGCAAGGAGAGCTCCACCGAGAAGGTGCCGAGGTATATGGCAACGTGTGAGTTGCTTGGATCCATTGTCCTGTCATCCTTGTACTAGTTGCTGCATCCGTTCGTCAAATTCAAAAAGTCACCCCAATCAAAGGACTCTGCAACAACAGGTGCAGGACCCTGTTTGTTCACTTTCTTCCTGTAGTCTCCAGATCGCATGTGACGACAGTCTGCTAGAGAAGTGCTTTGCTTCAACACAACAGCTGCACCGCGTGTGTCTTTGGTTCGAGAGTTGCTTTCATTGTATCCCTATCCGACTTCCTATGATCCTTTTGACAAGGAAGGTAAAGAGGTTGGCCTGTCCCCACGGAGTCTCGCGAAGTTGATCGACACGTTTGCATTTGTTGACAAGTACGAGACCCAGGAGTTACTTGCTCCTCCGGGTTTCTGAGATGCGTCCTCTCTTTGAGTTCCACATCGTGGAGGGAGATCTGGACTTTCAGGGAAGAAAGAAAACCCTACGGGCTGCAGTCGGTCCTCCGCTCGAAGCGCTTCGATCCCTGCAGGGCGAACCGCGTCATGATGAACAATGAGATGCAGGTTTAAAAGAGACATTGCGCGAAGATGTCGTTCTGCATAGGGACTTGGACGAGATTGTCAGCGAGGGCGTCACTGCAGGCCAGCCACTGACGCTCGAGTCGACATGATAAGCTGTGAGCACAGGCTGGCTTGGAACTTGGAATGTAGGTCACTGGAATCCTTCCACTCCATTCTTCTTCTTTTTCTTCTTCTTCTTCAGGCACTTGAGACAGATGTCCCCCGGGTGGGGGAGAATTTGTGGACCAAAGTTCTGGCACCCGCAATCACACGTTGCATTCGTTACGTCAAGTGTCGGTGTTTGTGCTTCTTGCAAAGTGCCCAAACACCTACTGTAAAGGCCGAAGCCTGAAGCATTAAGCCTCAAGCATCCTCAAGCCCTAAACTCCAACCGTGGCAAGACTGCGAGCTTTACAGACGCAAGCTACCCTCCCCGAAAGATCTATGCTTTCCCGGCTTTGCAAACCTTGTACACAACGACAGAGTGCTTCACTGCCAAGCAGTGTCCCAAATCCCTACAATAATCACGCGTTGCCCTTGAACCCAAGATAAGCAGATGTATTGTCCAGAATCCCCTTACTCGTACACTAATCCAAAAGATGTATTCCGAAAGGTCCGAAAAACCTTTATCTATCCCAAGACGCGTGGACTGATATAGCCTGGGTGGAGAAGAGGTCGGGTTGAAGTGTTTAATTATGATGCTGATGCTCATAAGGCTATAAGCGGGGGCTCTTGACCGCTTGAATCACGGTACTCTCTCTTCGACACAGACGGGGGTCCTGCTCACTGCTTGAAGCCCGGTACCCATCTAGCTGCAGAGTACACCACAGTCGAGCTGCTTCTGGCTTCAAAACCGCGTGATACAGTCTTTTTCTGCACTATGCTCCTTACATTACAGTTACACGGATCCGGGTGTTGCACACGTGTGAAAATTCATCGATCTGCTGAGGAAATCGGATAGTCCAGAAGTGCTAACTGTCATGGTACAAGTGACTGAGCCGTGTCGCCCCTGTGAGTAGAATATCTCCGTCTTCATTCCTTGGTGAAACGGATTCTCGCGTCTGGAAGGCACCACATGTCATCTTGGAAGTTCCAACTTTTCGTCTTGATAGTACCAGCAAGTGTGTTTGCGTCGCAACGCACGTGAGTTCGGATCTGAAATTTTTGCAGCATCCACTGTGTGGTCAAGCTGCTCCAGGGCGATGTTAGAAGCCCTTCCCCATACCGGCACCATCTTGAAAGTCTTGCAAAGGCCCCAATCGGACGTACTGGTCGCACAACATGCTGCAAGGCCAAGATTCGTGGCGTCATGCAACTCTCATCCGATACAGTCTGCAAGGCTCGGGCCATTCATCCTAGACGGGCAGAATACGGCATGTTTCGACAGGATCCTTGGAACACTCATGAAGGACTCCGCTTAGACATCTGGCTGCCTTCCTTCCTGAGCACCTTTCCGTGATTCATAGTTACATGGTAAGTATCGTGCTTCTGCTTGAGCCGAAGACAAAAAATCATGCATTCAAACGGGTGTAGTTCGATGTCAGCGATGTTTAGACAACGACGCCCGACAAAGGTTTGGGGAATGGGAACTACGTTTGTTCAATCATTTTCTGTACTGAGCTTATTACACTGAACGACATTCAACAGATGTATGATACTGATGATGGTGAGGGCACTTGTGATAAAGAAAATACAAAAACAGCAACGCTGATAAAGCGAATTGACGATAATTATTTTGAAGCGTACAACCCATGAACCGACGGGGAGGGTTTCCATACGTACAATATCAATTTATGTGTACATATATACACACTAACATTAATATTATTCGTATTAATATTAATATTCATAATATTACTATTATAATACAGTGTCAGCACATTCTCATGTACCCGCCCCCTCCCCCCTCCACCCCCAATTAAGGGAAAGATGAGTATCGTAAGTTCGGGTTGTTCGTGCATGTACCTTCTGCCCAGTGTTGTGCTTGAAGACGAGGTTTAGAATGTGCATGCGGTGAATGAGCATGTTCTGTGGTGTGAGATTTGGGAAGCGTTTCTGCAGTGGTCGGCAAAAGATAGAGCTTTTGGGTCGAGTCTAACAAAAAGGCTATACCCTTCTGGCATGGATCGGAAGTGGATGCACGTCTTTTGTTTAGGCATTGGGGGTGCATGTGCAGTGGGTTGGATCGATGCCTTTTCTGAAGAGCCAGCTCGGCCACGGCCTGCACACAGTTATCTCAGAAATCTGTTTACAGTTCTCTCAAGCTGTTCTGCTATGCACATGCCAAGATACGCCAAGTAAGCAATTGCGGACACGCGCTGGCCAACCGCGCAACTGATCCGCTAAAGTAGAAGACAGGTAGAAGCTGGTAGAATTGCAGGATCGACTTGAAAGTTCAGTATGGCCCAATGCTTGGCAAAAGGACGCCGACGATGTTCTTTTTGAAAAGCAGTGAGGACTGTTTTAATGTAAACACTTGTGTCGTCTGCCTCGGCTCCGGCTGCACTTGACTCAGGTGCACTGTTTCGGAAAGCAAGAGGTAGGTCACACAGGCGAGGTCTTGAGTGGATGACTGCGTTTGCATAAGGATATTTTTTCACTTGAGTATTTGTGTTAACGCTGAGGCTCCGAGCAATATCCCACGCGAAAGGTGGCACTTTCCCTGCATGCTACAGTGCATTCACGTTATGACCGAATTTTACAGTATTTTAAAGTGTTGCGAAATGTACGGGCAATCAAGCTTTGCAACAAAGTACAAAACACAACCTTTGAGTTGGCGGGCTTTGGCATCGAATTCGCGAATGATGTAAGCTAGCCCGTTTTGTCCTAGCCGTGAGGAAAAGCAAGTAAAGGGATGGGGAAAAGAAAGAAGTGAGGCCGGAGTGCGGGGGGGCAGGGTGGGCCGCGGGGGAGTGACGGGGGGGGGGGGTTGGGGGACACTTTTTAAAACACCCAAATCGGGAGCGGAGCTCCCGGCAAGCCTAGTCTCTGCTGGATGCACGTGTTGCCAACACGGAATCCAATTTGAGGTGGGTCACTGCAGCTGGGGCAAGCAGGGATTTTGTGGCAACCTCTTGGGGGGAGCATCTTGATTCAGAGAGCCTTCAAACCAATTCATTATAACACACACACACACACACACGCACACACGCACGCGCACACACACACACAGACGCACACACACACACAGACAGATAGATATATATATATACACACACACACATCCCAAGCCAAGCCCCAAATCTAAACTTGAGGGCCTGCTGTAAAGATGTAGAGATCCCGTAATGCCCAAGGTGGGGCAGAAGTACAGGCAAAACTGTCACAGGTACTGCTTGCAGATCCCGAGCTCTTTCCGAACGTTCCGCGCGACTTTCGTACCTTCGACAGTTGAGCCGAACTGGTTCAAGCTTGGCGTGGAGACTGATGCTTTTTGCTTGACAAGCGGACGTGTCTCATAGGCCCGCGACAGCAGCAACACGTCAACAAAAGGTGCGGTCATTGAGAAGTAACTTTCTGCACAGACTCTTCTAACTTCGAACTATGAGCGCAAGACATGAAATACTTGATTCTTTGCTGTGGCAATGCTTCTTGTCATTACGTACGGCGAGCCCCTTGAATTTTCGACAGTCTGGGACTTTTGAAGGTAGCATGCCTTTTGGTATGTTGTGTCAGACATGGGGTTAGGACTTCGGCTTGGGGTGATGCTTCACGCGTGGCCTGCGGGACAAGGAACCAACGTCCAACAGAACCAGAGAGCAAACCCTACCTACAAAGCTCATCGTCAAGCTCTTTCCCTGCACCCTCAGCGCTGCGCAGTCGAACAAAGGAGTAGGGAGGGCGCATGAAGCGATGTGTTCTCAATGTGTTCGCCCTGACAAATCAACTCCTTAATCTGGAGCAGCTTCAGGGACTCAATCTATTCGTGAACCGATGCAGGGGCAACTAGATAATTAGATGATCTCGAACGCAGATGTTATTCAGGCTGCGAGTATGAACGGACACCATTAGGGCTGAGGGCATGGATGCTCTGGCCATGTACTTCAAGGCATGGCCTGTAGGCAAAGTTTTGCCGCTTTACCGGTGCCGCAGCGAATACCAAGAATGCCAACAATCATGTCAATTTGTGGTTGTATCAGCTCTTGTGCCAGAGAACCTGTCCTATTCAAGGCTATGCTTCTCTGATCCACAGTGCATTGGTGCCTTCGCCTTCGTCCGGACCTCAGCGCCAAGAGTACAACCCAGAGTTCATGATTTGTGTTCCCTAATGTAGCTATGTGAGCAAACCCCGAGGCAAACAGCAAGCTGAGCTGCAACCAGTTAAACCCCAACTCGCTGTCAGGTTCCGGCACTTGGGGAGACCCAGTAAAGGCTGCAACATTTGCGTCAAGCCTTGTAAGGACAACAGAAGATCCCTAAACCACTGGACCCCCATTTCCAGGACGTTACTCTACGTTCAACCTGCAACTCTGCGCACCAAGCTCTGCGCCTTCTTCCGTCAAACCTGAAGCCAGAAGTCCACCTCGGTCCAGGTGTGGGGATGGAAGTGGGAGAAGACAGGAACCTGGTGCCCTCGTGCTGTTGGTCTCTGTGAGTTTTTACCCACAACTGAAGGCTTGTGGATCAAAGGTTTTGTGCAAGTATCTTGTGGTGGCCTTGCTGCTATGACGGAAACAACCGGTGGCAGTCGCGGGGGGAGTCCGCAGAAGTAGCATTACCAATGACTTTGAGTCGTGCTAATGAATACCAGCAGTAGCAGCGCTGGAATTAACGACCTGTTGAGCAAACGTGTGAGCCTCTCCAATGATGCTCTCAACCGGCTTCTTTGGGATTCGGCGACGTTGTTGCCATAATGCCAGTCGTTGGAAGATGTGGGATCAGGACGGATGCTGTAGGGCCCACCTGTTTGAAAGCTGTTTCTGGTTTCAGGAATAACAAGGTAAAAGCGAAAAGCTATGACTATAAGACATCGCGCAGCAACTTTGTGAGTTTTCGCTATTTCCCGTCCCAACATTGATGCTGATAGTCTCGGCACTGCAATGGCAACACTGCCCATAGTCGCACCTCGCACGGCAACCAGAATCGAAACGGTGTCTGACGACTGCCATCACATGCTAAGCTGTCAGAGTCCCCATGGCGTATTACATTTCGTCGGCTCCGTAACCTGGCATGCTTGCGATTCAAGTATGGTATGAGTACGACTCATCGAGCCCTACCCCCATGACTATGCATCTGGTCTCACGTCCACAATTCTGGGACTGAACACGAACTCCAAAACATCTCTCTAAATCAATGCCCCTCCTAAATCCTTCCGGCTGAAGATCAGGTACGGCCTCTTCAATGAGTGGCCCGAGGTCACCACGGAACTAACCAAGGCCAACTGTACCACCTGCGAAGCCGAGGCAAGCCCTGCTCTTCTTTGGCTACTGGGGCCGTTGTGCATAAGGGTCTGTGTCACCTCAATCGGCATGAACTGAGGTTGCTTCGTGAATCACTAGTTTCTTGTTTTGGACCTGCGAAACGTGGTTCCGGCACTCCCACTACTCCACTCTCGGCTTGAATCCCGATTTCGATCCAGCCTCCTCCCCGCAGCTTACACTCAATGAAGAGCCTTTCGACCCAGCTCTGCAAATCCTCTGTCGCTCAACCACTGGCCTCGAGGTTCTTGGTGCTCTGCAGAAGTGCTGGACGGGTCAGGCCGTCTGAAAGCATAATCTATGCACAACAATCTTTTGCGCCATGAACATCTTCTTATATGTCGTCATCATCATCGCCATCATCATCATCATCATGATCATCATGATCATCATGATCATCATGATCATCGTAATCGTCATCTTAGTCCTCACCTTCATCGTCACAATCAACATCAATGTCAACAACAGCAGCAGCAATATCAATGTCAGCACCGCCATGATCATCATCATCAGCAGAAGCATGTGCATCGCCACCATCACCCTCATCATCGTCACCACCACCACCACCACCGCCACCACCACCACCATCATTATATTATTATTATTATTATTACTATTATTGTTATTATCATCATCGTCATCACCATCGTTATCACCATCATCATGTCCAGCCATATTGCAGCAACCATATCATTCTTTTTTGGCATCGCCGCCTCCGCCGTAGTAGTCGTCGTCCTCGTCGTCGTCGTCGTAGTCGTCGTCGTAGTAGTCGCAGAAGAAGTCGGAGTAGTAGTCGTCGTCGTAGTAGCAGTAGTAGTAGCAGTAGCAGCCGCAGCTATTCTGAAGATCGCACCAGAAAGCTAGTCAAACAGTCGCATAAAGTTCAAAAGGTCATACTCGGGACAGGAGGAGAGACACGAGCAACTGTAATCAAGAGCCATCCACAACTCTTCTTCTGCCTCCTCATCAGCATTGCGAGTCGTATCTGCTGCAAGAGGAAGAACAGCAGGAGCAAGACTCAGACGTTAAGACCTTGCCCGCCGAAGCGAAGACTTGCCAACAGGACAAGAGCAGTAAAGCCCCAAGCCTCCACGACGTGAAGCTCAATGGAGAGGTCAGGATCCATACTGATCGCAAGGATACTTTGCGTAGCTTTTTCCATTGGTGCCGGGTTTAGAGTCGACCCCCATTAGTTGCAGATCCTTTGGGACAGGCTTTAGATTGTCATCCTCACACTTGGCCTCTGCTTGTCCAGTTGCTCCGGTTTTTTGGTGGGTTTTATAGGAGATGGGATGACTGTGTCCGGCAAGAGAGTTGTGGGCGTTTCATGCTGCAAGCGACAGTTTTGTCCTGAAGCGGGGGCAAGAAGATCTGCTCGGGTCCATGTTAGACCCCGGAAGGCCTTGGAAGGCATGCGCTTCTCGGTGGATCAGGAGGTGGTCTCCTTGGCAGGAGCCTCAGGCTGAGTGATTCGAGCCATATCTTAGCGGAGATTCGAGTGGAGACATGCCAGAAGTGAGAGTACATAAGCCGTACTGCCATGTACTGCCAGTACTCAGCATGCGCCACCCTCCAACCAGTCTCACTTATGTCACAATGTCAGAGAAGCGTGACATTTCCGTCACCAAGACAAACTGACAGCCAAGGCGGTGAACGCGAGCCAAGCACAGGGACAACCATTGACGGCCTTGTGGGTGGCTGCGGGCCTAGCTGTATGTTCAGTCTTGACGTTATGGAAATTTCTCCCCAGCCATTTAGAAGTTGAACGAGCAGGAGGCAACTGCAATGTGCTCCGAGATGCTCGAGTGTGGCGTTCGTGCGAGTGGCGTGTTGCTGTCAAACGGTTATACGATCTACAGTACTTACAGATCCCGGGCCCTCATCTGAGGTTCATCCGTTCCTTCTAGACACGGAGCAACTGTAAACCCCCTTGTAGAGCCACTTTCGGCCTTGCAGATTCTTCACTGGCCTCACATGACTCAATTCCCAGACAAGTTGTGGATCAGGAATCCAAAATTGTTGCAGCCAGCCCGACGTAAATCCTCTTCGCCAGATCTGCCTGGATGCATCCGACGTCATCCTCTCAATCCCAAGAAACGTAGCGAGATGGACTTCATTTCTGAACTCTCGATGTGAAAACCGTGTTTCGGTCACGCCACGACCCCAGAAAACATGCAAAGAGCACGGGCGACCCGAACCCATTCTGCACCCTACGAGGTAACCGAAGAGATCGTGTCAGACTCGCTTGGTGGTGCGCAGCTTGCTCATGTTTTAAGATGGTTCAAGCCGACGGGCACTTGAGAAATGTGGCAGGGTCTTGTAGTCCAGCGAATCATGTTCCAACCTTGTTTCAACATGTCTTCCTTCATAGGAATCGAGGGGATAGGGGTCTGGTACCAGCTGCTCGCGGCTGCCAAGGCTCAAGCTGTGGAATGTTCTGAGCAGCCCAACCCTTGTTTGCATGGAGCAGAATTGTTTTATGAGCCAAAGGTTCGAAGCTACCAATCCTTTGTTGGCGGACGTGCTTCTCGGCTTCACTGGCATCGTGATCTCGAAGTGCTTCTTCAGGTAATGATGGGTTGTAAGCTCGGATCTGGGAGAGGGTAAAAACAGACCGGAGATGCTGCTTGATTGACACTTTGAGAACGACCGACAGTCAACAACCATCGCAGAAGCCCAGACCACCCAGCCAAAAATCCATTCGCGTCTCTGCGGACCCCCCCGCCCCCGGCCCCCTCGCCCCCACGCCGTGGTTCAGCAGGTTTGTGGATGGTGTGGAAAACACCAGCGCCCTGGGTCTGGAGGTCGGCAGGTTCTTGGCGGGGGGTTACTCAGGTGGTGATTTAGTGGATTGGGAACGAAGATCCCGCCTTTCTTGAAAACATGATGGTGGCTATTTGGATATGGACCGCAGAGCAAAGGTAACTCAGACTGGGTGTCCCCCTGGAGGTGCAGCTCAACGCGACTGGTTTGACGATGGGCCGCTTCGATGCTGGATTGCCTGCCGGGTGTCCGATTTCTTGATTAGTGGTACATCTATACGTCCTGTTCTGGGCAGCCGCACATTTCACCATGTTGACGGTTGGGCTCCACTTGATAACTTGATAGGGTAAGATCGACATCATCAGTCATTCGCCAGGTTGCCGTGCTGCCGCACTCTATATGTTATGTAGAATTGCAGGCATATGTTTGAAGTTTGCAAAAAAAACTAGAGCTTGACGAGTGTTCTTTGTCTTGTGCCTGTTCTCGGCTCTGACGGGCAAGCACAGCATCCGAGAACAAAAGACATGCAACAAATTGCAGTTAAATTTTCTCAGCGCTACAGAACATATACTCTAGACAAAAGCGGTGTGTCCCTGTTTGTTGATTGGGATTTGTCTTACGAGTAGAGGCAGTAGTGGAGGCTTTGAGGAGTACGGTGGAGCATGCTAGGTCTGAGCTGGGCCGTTGAAGCCAACCTCCTGTGTTTTTGACTGTGAATCTGTCTAGACTCGCTGCATTACAAGCTGTAACTTACATCGCCCATACCTCAGTTTGCGAAGAATACAACGTCTTGAAGCACCTGCAGAAACTGCGCGCAATCTTCTTGCGGTTTCAAGTTTGAAGAAGGACCCGAGCCTCAGCAGCGGGAGCGATGGTGGGCGGTGAAGGATCTAAGCTGTTCACTCCGAAACAAAGGTCTTCCGCTTCTAGTAGACATTCTTGGAAGGGTAAGGGGACATCGGCTATCATGGAGTGTTGTCTTACGCCCAGCTTCTTGAAGCTTCTGAAGCTTGGAGCGGGTCGGAAAAGTGTTGGACATGCCTGCGGACCTACTCTTCCAGATTGATCCAAGGCGGCAACTACCGCCTCTATGTCTTCGTGAGAGAAGATCCTGACCACTGTAATGCCTCTTTGGCCCAGGGAGCATGGCTAGGACCTTGAAGCTGTCGCCAAACCGCGCTTGACTTTGGGTACTCCTCCCATTACCGAACATGCTGTTCTTTGAAAGACTGCCTGTCGCCGAACCATAAAAGCCCAAGACCGTCGCAAAACAACGTAAAACCTCTGCCGAGGGCCCCTGCAACAACCATGAGTCTGTCGCTTCGTTGGCGTTCCGAATATGCCGGGACGCTCAAGACTTCGGGTCGGGGGTTTCGCCTGCTGGTTGCGGGTTCCCTGCTGGTGGGGTCTGGGAGTCTTTTCAGCCTTTGTCTTTACGTGTCGCGAGCTCAGGTCCGCAAACACGGCTTGTTTGTCAGTAAATCTTCGGACTTTGGCTATTTTTGGCTAGGCCAAATGCAGCTCAGTCCCTGGCAGGTCACGATGCACAGCCTGGCGAGGAGAGTGTCCGCAAGAGCGACAGTTGGAACGTTTAGCTTGGGTTGCATTGGTTTCTAGGGATTCTGGGCGAACCCGTTCCAAGGCTTTGGGAGTGGTGGTGTGTTCGGCACGAGCAAATCCCGCGCTTACATTTTCACGAACTCAGGAGTTGTAGCCGCGGCCACTGGTGAGTGCAGCTTTCTTTTTCTGCCTGAGTCCATAGCCGCTGTCAAGTCTTCCGGGCCGAAGCCGCACAGTCGATGTAATCAGCAAGCAAGCGAGAAACATCTCACAATGCGCGGCATGCACTACTCTGCGTCTCGTCTCGAAGCTTGAACCCGGCAAGGGCCCACGTGCGACGTCTGCGCCTCTTTGCCCCAACCATGCCGTCACTTTGCCCCACCAACCAACCTTCACACTTCATCTCCGTTTCTTGCCTCGGGCTCGGTCACCGGGCCTTCGCATCGACAGCGTGCAAGTTTGAGCATTTGGCGTGTTATGCAGGAATGCTACAGCCACGTGTCTTATGCGAAAGAGCATGGTCTCCGCAACCACCCTGGCAGGCAACTTAACCGACAGGAATGGCCGACATTTACAGGGTTTTCAGTTTTTCCAGTGGGATATGTGAGTCTGAAATTTGGCTCTCAGTTTGAAGTCAACCATGGCATAGCGTGCAACTCGCGTGGCCTGCACACGCGGCTGGACAGAGAGAGAGTGAGAGAGAGCGAGCAAAGCAAAGAGAGATGGAGGGAGAGAGAGAGAGAGAGAGAGAGAGAGAGAGAAAAAAAGAGAGAGAGAAAAAGAGAGAGAGAGAGAGCCCAATCCCTCCGCACCAGTCGGGGGCGCCAACGGCGCGCGGGCAGAGGGGGAAACCTCTCTGCCCCTAACCCTGCCGAAAGAGAGAGAGAGAGAGAGAGAGAGAGAGAGAGAAAAAGGGAGGGAGGAAGGGAGGGAGGGAGGGAAGGACGGAGGGAAGGAGGGGCAGAGACGGGTTATGTGGCAATGGGTTGTTGTTGTTGTTGGACCGCGCATGAATTCCTGTGTGTTCACGGGATGAAGCTTGCTGTACGGCTGTACGTCGGTAATCCTCGCGGGCCGTGAGCAAGAGCTAAACTAGGTCCACGGCTCATATTACGCCGCGTACTAAACAGCCTCTCTGTCTTGCCGAGGTGATTCTTATGCCGGGTTTGTACAGCTTTTGCAGAGGATCAGCTCTCCGACGAAGTTAATCGTGCTTTTCCCATCATTTACATGGGGGAACGGTGTTTTGTGTGGGTTTTTACCAAGCGAGGAAGGACTTTCGATGCATCCAGAACTACTTCGAAAGCAAGGGAATGGTTTGGGTTTTACAAGACAAACAAGGCGGTCCTGAGTTGGTTTTGTCACAGCAGGCTTTCCAGCACGTCGACGAACTGTTTGGGCGTGCACGGTCCAAGCGATGCGCGCTAGTTCCACATGAACAACTGCTGTGTGGCAGCAGGATTCTTAGCACTGTCGCCATCCACTCTGAGCCTTGCAGACAGCTTGGGTGGCAAAAACGTCTTGAAGCTCTGCCAGCTTCTGTCCAGCACCTGAGTTCCGGCTACACAAGAGAGGAGCACACCGCCGGGCTTTACACGCTTGCAGAAGGTCTTGACCTGATGGGTGACTAGTGATGCTCCAGCCCCAAATCTTTAGCAGCGGCTTGCCAGTTCTTGTTGCCGTCCGTTTGAACGCCAAGGACATGACACGCGGACATGCTTGGAGGCAGTGCATCTGCTGGCGCACTGTGTTACTCAGCAAAGAAGCACAATCCATGAAGGCCGTCCATGCCACACCACCGGCGCGGAAGTCAGAAAATATACAAATAATCACGACCTCCACTGCGGCATCGAGTGGCAGACAAAAGACCACATCGAGTGGCCGACAAAAGACCTCCAAGTGGTCCTCAAGCTCCGCAAAAGCCAGGCTGTCTAGGCTTGCGAGACGGCGGTCACGCAAGGGAATACCAGCTGCTCGCCGCAGCAGGAATATCGACAAATTGAGCGCCAGCCACTGGAGCATGGCGAGCTTGCTGCTGCACTTGTTGAGTCTTGTAGTATTGCTGATTACCATTTTGTTGCTGACTGCCGGATTTCGAAGCCCCCGAGCTAGAAGGCTCAACGCAGAGCCAGAAAGCTCTCATGCCGCGCACCTGACATCGGAACTGTTGGGGGATTCGTGGTTCAGCGTGATGTCCGAGCTGAACGAAACTGCCCCCCCCAACCCCGCCCCCCCAAACCCAGCAGAGTCCGAAAACACCACGGCGTAATACACACCGTGGGCCAACTACTTGGTTGATGTTGGCCGTGAGCTGATCAGCTTAGCGGGCACAGGATGGACCCGGTACCCTTTCTCATGCTCACAAGCTTTGGTCAAGGAATGCTTGTCGTACCCCCGGGCTGTAATTCATGCGCATTTGCAGACACGCACCCGTGTCAAAGGATTTCTCGGTTGTTGCGACAGGTTGTCGTTCTCGGCTGTAATTCCTGCATCTACCCTACGGAACACCTGCTAGCAGCACTTTTTACCATATTGCAGGACGGGGGAAGTCATCTTGTATAAGCATGGAGACCGGTTTGACCGTTGGACCCCGTCATGTCCACTTCCTGTCAAATGCGCAAACAGATATGGTTTGACAAGAAGGGGCAGAGAGTCTTCTTGGCTTAAATGTCGCACTCGGTCCTGGTATGGAGGTTGTCCGCCGAGGGGAGCCACAGAGTTAGCTTGGCGCTTCGGCCCAGTCTTGGCTTGCAGGGACCGCTTCAAAATCAGTCTTTTTCGTATTCTTGCCGTGGAGGAACGCAACGCGATCCTGCACTTCCGGGAAACTGTGCACACAGGGTAGGGAGGGACCAGCCCAGCACTAAGGTGCACCTGTCAACGATGCAACTGTTAGCAGTTAGCAACAGGTTAGGCAGGTGCCTTTTTCGGGACAGGAGTGCAGGCAGAGCGTACTGATACTGCAACAGTTCAACGACACGCATCCAGTACCACGAGGAGGGCAGCCATCGAAAACAGGAAGGCCAACAGACAAACAGGCCGAGCACGTACGCTGAAGGAGGCTAAGGAAGCGTGTCGGGGACAGGTGCCACGAGGGAGACCACCGCGGCACCGAGCACAGAGAGAGAGAGAGAGAGA